>BGPR01009466.1:0-57354 GCA_013235015.1 Araneus ventricosus
CTCAGTCAGGCGAAATGCGCCTAACAGGCATACGTAAACAATATCGTTATTAGTTTTGTTAATACCCATTAATTTTAATGTTAGCATTATAATATTAATCACTGAATTCTTGGGGCGGCTTAAAAGAAAAAAAAGTGGGGATTTCGTTGCAAAAAAAGTCTCGTCTTCGCGGCTATTTCCGTGCAGTATAATACGTGTTTTTTGGATTTGCGATTTAAGAGGCATTTCGGATAACCCGGGTTTCTGTTAAGGAGAGCTGGAACTCTTAAGTCCGTTAACTCTAACTCTGTTACTTCAATGTACCTTTTCTCAAAATCTGTTATAGATTCTTGTTTGAAATATTTTATGCAAGTAAAGTACATCTTTCTCATTATACTGAAATGATTTTTTTAAAAAAATTAAAAAAACTTATTTTTTACAAACTTTTTTTGTTTCAGAACAAAAAATGTGAAATTGGCCATTTCGATGTACCTTTTCTCAAAATTTGTTATAGATACATGTTTGAATTTTTTTATAGAAGGAAAGTACACCTTTCTCCTTATACTGAAATGAGCTTTTGGTTAATTTTTTATAAATTTACAAAATATTTAATTAGATATAGTGAAATTTACCCTATTTTGGTACAAAAAAATTGTAAAAAATAAGGTTTTGAGTTTTTTTTTTTTAAAAAAAAAGCTCATTACAGTATAATGAGGAAGGTATACTTTACTTGTATGAAAAGTTTCAAACATGAATCTATAACAGATTTTGAGAAAAGGTACGTCGAAATAGTCAATTTTACATTTTTTGTTTTGACACAAAAAAAATTTGTAAAAAATAAGCTTTTGAATTTTTTTTAATAATTTCAATATAATGAGAGAGATGTACTTTATTTGTATGAAAAATTTCAAACACGAATCTGTAACAGACTTTGAGAAAAGGTACATCGAAATAACAGGGTCAGGGTTAACGGACTTAGGGTTCCAACTCCCCTTAACTCGAGTTTGGTTAACTTAGGTTTTACTGTAATAAAGGTTATAAAGTTAAAAAGGATATTTTTCTTCAATACTCCCCAGTTTTTTGGTTATTCCTGCTCTTTCTTCGGTTTAACTGTTATATTTTAATTTTCGATTTGGGCAATTTTTTAATTCGTTGTTTTATTGACTTTGATGAGTCTTTATTATGAGCTGCCATTCAAACAGCATTCAAAGCATAATCGACCAACCCACTTGCAAATCAAGTTTCCTGTGAAGTTGTCATGACAAAGTTCACATCACAATTGCAAAAAAAGTTTGCTGCAAAGTTGATACAGCACATTTACACAGCACAACCTGGATATAGTTGTATATATCTGGTTTTGATCTTAGTCTCTGTTTTAAAAAACATCCGATTTTTAATAGCATCTCCTAGACCGTCCTTCTTTTTATTAATTCAATAAATCAATGATAATTTGTTAAAAACTAACTAGGCCTTTTTATAAAAAAAAGTTGAAAAATTCTCCATCTTTTTACTAAATATAGAACTCGCACTTTAAAGAAAACGATATATCACTTTTTTCTTAATGTTGAAATTTTATCGTTCATAAACAAAACTAAACCTGAAAAACAGTCAATGTTTGTTGAAAAATAATAAATTAGATTTTGTCCCATTTTAAAAGTAATTACTTTTGAACCCTAATTTCATAATTTATTCTACTAACAAAACGTAGTTATTAGCCAAAATCACTCTCTCTCTCTCTCTCTTTGACTCAAACCATATTCTCAACTCAAAATTTAAAAAATAATGAAATCAAGAAAACAGTTTAAAATAAAACGTGTAGATGCACGATTAGAAACGAGTAGATGTAGATTAGAGCAATCTATCTTTTCCTATCAGAGTTCCGCTGGCTGAGTGGCTAAGGCGACTGGCTATTCGAATCTGAGGTTAGTCTGTGTACTCTGTTTTTGCTATAGTTTACAAAGAGTTTAACGCGACAAATTTGTGGCAAGTTTGACGCGTGGTGACTAACTTGTTTGCGTTAACTTGCTGCAGTCTTGTTGTGAACTTGCGGTCTTGCCGTGTGAAACTTCTTGCAAGGTTGCAAGCTTGTAGAGCAAGATTTCTGCAAACTTGTTGCAAACTAAAATTGCTATATGGGTTAGAGATTTCGCTTTCACATACATGCAGGAGGACACACAGATAAACTTCCCTTTCACGGATTTCGTCCAAAATTTGATAGCTATTTTCAATTCTGGTGTAAAAACACCATACCGAATTTCATCCCCATAGCTTATTGCGTTTTTGGATTATCATGTCCATAGACGAACATAATTTCAGAATTATTTCTTTTCGGACACAGGAAGGTCTAAAACGTGAAGATCCATCAATATATCTAGGTCGAATTTTTTGACGATTACGATACTTTCTCTTTTTGTACTATGTATAAAGGGAAGTAAAAAATATACTATTACCGCCCATACCATTCATTGCAAAATCATACAGCAGGAATTAGCACCAGTATGAAACCTAATCCACCAATCAGCCTAATCCTTTCGTCACCCGCCCTTCATCATTACCCCATTACCCCATAAAGTTTTTAGGAAAAGATTTCTAATAATACGACTTTTTCTTTCTGTCTTTGAATGTTTAATACCCACGACCCGAGTCCGGTCAGTGAGCCGGATATTCATCAAGCTTAGCGACACGCAACCCGGATAGAAGAAAAGGAATAAAAACCTCCCGGATTTTTCCGGGACGATAGCATCTCAAGGGGGATTAGTGACAGAGGGTGCTTCACCTGCTTCTCCGTGTCAGTTCTGTGTCCGGACCACCCTTCTGATTTATTGCCCTTGCACTTCGCATCATTATCACCTGGAAATGTCTGCAGTCGGTGCAGAAAGGAACCAAGAACCTCCTGGATTAAGATCGAAGCGTCTTTTTTCTCCTGCTCGAGATTACGAGGGGATTTGGCAGAAATTTAGAATAGCTCATACCAGTGATTCTCAATGTTTTAGTTTTCGGAACCCAGCTCCCCTTATCAAATTCAATCGCGCAACATTCTTATGGTTTATGAGTTGTTATTTAACTAATATCGAATTACTTGCATATACTTACTTATTTTACTTATAAGTAACACAAAAAAAATCGGGATCGTCCCAGCCTGTTAAAACAGTAATCGTCCATAAATTCAATGATGCCTGCTTATTACCTATGATTGTTTGTTCGTGTTCAGAACTGCTTTAATAGTGTGTTCGTTCTAAAGTGTTAATGTATTCGTATAAAAGTAATACAATAAATTCTAGAGAGTTCCATCCTGTGAAAACTGTAATCGTCCACCAAGCCAATGACGTCTACCAATTGTGTATTGTTAAAAAAATCGCCTTGTGGGTGTGCGTGAATGCAGTCCAATAAGCAAGATAAAAAAATAAAACTCCTTGTTTTACGAATATTCTAGGAAAACTACGTAGTTCAGGTAATAAAACAGCACTTGTACAAATTTACAACAATTGATCTCAACCACAGCGCTTTCAGTTGCGCTCAATAGCTCTCAGTTCACCAGCTTTTCTGCTGACCAAACTACAACTGACCACTCTAATAATTATGTAATCCACGGAGTACCTGCCCCCCGCAGGGGGGCTACCTCCTATCCTTGATGGAGTCCCTGGCGGTCAGTACGTTGCCGTGATGAGTGCAGATGTTAATAGTTGGATGTTAGACTCGTGGCGTCGAGAGATCGACTTGAGCGAAGCAGAGGTCGTGACAGACTGTGAACTGACCACTCTAGGTTTGAGAGCTTGCTTTTATATCCTTTCAACAAGAAGTGACGTCATTACGTAGGAAGTGACGTAATCTCCAGAAGGTTCTGAAGTTACTGATTCCTAGCAGAGATATGTCCACAGTTCAGAATTTTTCTAGAAGATTTCTTTTGTCGTCAACTATGTCGCCAAGTCACCAAAATGGTCGCCAAGATTAGCATGTCAGGGAAACAATTTTACAACTTCGTAACAGTACGATTGTTTGTTCGTGTTTAGAACAGTTTCAAAATTGTGCTCGTTCCGCATTGTTAGTGTATTCGTATACAAGTAACACAATAAATTCTGAAGCATTTCTAGTCTGTGGAAACGGTAATCATCCATGAAGTCAATTAATGCCTGCCTATAATATATGACTATTCGTGTTCAGAACTGTTTTAAAATTGCGTTCGTCCCGAGTTGTTAGTGTATTCGTATTTAACCCGCTGGCTGCTTATCCTGCGATTTCCGCTAGGTTAAATACCCACTGGAAAAAAGGAAGACCGGGATTGCAAAGTAACTGCGCATGCTCAAGAAGTCGGAACTGGAACAAAGGGACTTTCCTGTTCTCGAAGATTGAAGCGCTTTCTGAGAAGACAGCCGATAAGGAAAATTCTCTGTGTCAAAAGTTAATTTTGTTGTTAGATTTGGATATTACAAGCAAAACTGAATAAATAATTAATTTAAATTCATGCTCTGAAAAAAGTTGAGGGTGTTGCAGTCCCGCAGTCCCTATACACGACCCGCCCCTGTTTACTTCATAAATTGTACCAAAACTAATTTTTTAATGAAAGTTTGTTGAGAAAAAGAAAATCTGATATAATTTTTCTCCACTTTTTACTTTTTTTAACCATTTGTATATTTCTCGTGCATATTTAATATAACTGTGAAATAATTAGTTCTGACGTTAAATAAACTAAAGTTAAAGGACAATATATCATTGGCTGTGCTGAGCATTCCTGGTGACAAGTTATGTTCGGCGGTCGAGAATGTTGTGTTCGGAATGCAATATGTGGTCCACGAAAAGGGTGGTCACATTCAAAGAGGTCTATGCCCTCGCAAAGGAAGTGCTTTTATTGAATCAAGTGCTATACTTTTTCTTCATTTTTAAACTTTTTCAACCGCGTGTATATTTCTCAAACATGACTCTCATACATATTTAATATAAATGTGATCTATGTGTTAAACAATTAGTTCTGACTTTAAATAAATTAAGTTAAACAACCATAAAGGACAGTATATCACGAGCTGTGTAGAACATTTTTGGTGATATGTTACATTCGATCGTCGAGAATATTGTGTGCAGGATGCAATATGTGGTCCATGAAAATGGTGGTCACATTGAAAGAGAACTATGCCCTCGCCGAGAAGTGCTTTTATTGAATAAAGTGCTATGGTGCGCTGAAATATCATCTCTGCAACCCTTTGGAGCAGTTCATTTGCTGCATTAAAGTTTGGTTATAAATTATCTTTTTTAAAAAAGCTGATCAAATCAGTGGGCAGCTTTTTTCTTTTTTTAATAATGATATAAGAAATTTTTTAAACACCGTAAAAACTTTGCCACTCAACTTATTATGCAGAAAGTCTCACAAAAGAATAATTTAAATCAGCTTTTTCGCCATTTCATAGTATTACAATGCAGTTTTCACGTTATTTTTTTAATAATGATCAGTAAAGCTCATTCAGTCAAACTATTTGTGTGTAAAACAAGAATATAAACAGATAATTAAATAGTTTGTTATCTGTGAAGAAGAAGAAAGTCATTCTAAATTTGTGGGGTAGTGGCGAGCGTTTCGTTTATCTTCAAAATCGAAAGTAAACCGTTCGTAGAAAAAATATAACTGTTTAAAAAAACAGTTTTAAATAACGGGTTCAACCTAGGGTTTTTTAAAAATGTAAATGAGTTGTTCTTTGAAAATACCCAACATTCTAAAAGAGTCTAATCTGCTACATTCCAAGTCGTTTTAAACACTTTTATTTAACTTGTTCAACTTGATATTTTCAAAAGTTGATTATCAGTTAATTATCAATTAAAATAAATTTTGATTCCGTACCGGTAACACCACATGGTAGAAAGTCTGAAAAATAATAGATCTCATGATTAAAATGTAGAAAATATCTAAAATTTTAAAACGACTGCCATTTATTATATTAATAAACGTATGTTTAAAATTCCGCTTTTACTTAAATTTATTACTTAAAGCGTTTTTGCATTGCCGTTCGATTTACGATGATTCATTTAATTATTATGTTTTAGGCATTTTTACGGAGTCTCAGATACTAATTACTAATGATTACATGCTATCAAAGGATAACATCGTTAGTAGCTGCAAAGCACCTTTTTCTTTTTTTCGTTTATTCTACACATGTTATATCAACTCACGGAAGATTTAGAAGAGTGTTAGATAAAGTTAAGATATGTGTTAACTTTCGAATTCACGTCTTTTACCTCTTCCTATTCAATACAAAATATTTTGAAGTGTAGTATGTGATAAATATAGCAAATTAAACGTCATTAACACATATTGTTATAAATAACTGCGTTTCTTTTCGAAAAAGAAAATATTTGCTCCTATTTACGGAAAAAGTAATTTTTTTTATATAGTTTAGAAATACGGTAGAACTTCGATTAATCGTCGCCGTCGGGACCAGGGCTGTAGCAGATAACCGAATAGATGGATAACAGAAATCTCTTAACACATACATAAATAAGGGCCACAACCTCTTAACTTCAGAAGGACGGCCTCTATAGCCATGAAAGTAGTGTCTAGGTGTAGCAAACTGGCTATGCTCTATGCGATGAGACCACTTACAGCGCCATCTGGTCGCAAATGCCGTAATTAGCGTTCCTATCTCGTAAACGGTACAAAATAGAGGAAGAATGTCAATTACAATGTCGTAGAGCGTTATTGATTTATTAGAAAAAGATACCTTGTGCACATTAATACGAAGAACAAAGCGCTTAAAATGCACATTTGTTTGTTCGCATTTTCCGAAATTGTGATGTCACAAGACATGGACAAAAGTGTTATTTTGCTTGCAAAAAATGACCTCATTATACTTTTCCTTGTGGCAATAACTCAAACAGCAGGTGTATGGATCTTTCCGCCAATATTCCCAAGACTTTCGATGATGTATTACTGTTGCTTGTGCTTGTAACTACTTGCTTTTGCTTGGGAACTTCTTTCGGAGTACCACCGACGAGAATTGGAGTAACAAGTCCCTATCCCGCGAGATAGGGAATCGTTTTAAATATTTTTTTTCACTGCGGAAGAAAGTTGCACGAGATAAAATTTGAAAATAAATAACTTTCAAATTGAATCATGAGGGATAATGGAGTAACTAAGTAAGTAAACTAAGTAATAAGTAATGATAAATTTAAAAAATTAGTTTAAAAATTACTGTAGATAAATTTGGATGATTATTTTTCCCGTTGTCTATGAACATTATAATTCTGAAACAGAAACAGCTAGAGGAATGAAACGTGGGATGAGATCTCAACACCAAATTTGTGAATCTAGTAAATTTTGGGCGAAACCCTCCAAAGAAATTAAGTTTGTTTGTCTGTCTGTTAGCATTGTCATGTCATTTGATGGTCATACCAATACTGTAGAAAACTTTAATGCTCATTTCGCTCGAAATAAAACCAAAAGAGCCACTTCAAGCAGTTTTTAGTACCCATATGTATTTATTTCAACTAACTTAACGAGCTTTCAATGAATTTTTTTCACGTTCAGTCGATTCTCTCAATCCTTATTAATGAGATAAGTTAAAAACAATTAGTAATTTCTAAATTAAAATTTCTTAATAAAAATAATTTGAAGTCGCAAATCTAATAGTAATCTTTTATTAACTGAGTATTAAACTATAGGAAATTAATTAAAAAGATCCTAATTTAACTTATGCAGAAATCATTATCATGCAGTGTAGAACTTTACGTTACAGCACCCCCACGGTGATTTAGCACGAACCGCCACTGAAAGTAACCGTATATGTTTATTATACAAGGTGAAAAAAGAATGAATGAATATACCTGGAAGATATGAAAGGAAAATTCCTTCTTTATTTTTATTCAAAAATTAGACATAATGTTTTTAGGCTGATGCACTGTCTATATATTGCGTAGTCGTGAGCGTTCGCAGAATGCAACACTCTACAGGGCAGACCGATGGACTAAACTACAAATTTGGTATGTAGTAGCAAATGCTTGGGTAGTAGGTCTTCACTAAGAAAGGGATTTACAAAATTTTAATTAAATTTTAATTAATTAAAACTTAATCGAAATTTTAAATTTTTTTTCACAAAATCATTGATAAAATAAAGATTATTGGGAAAAAGAAGATTCAAAATTACCTTTCTCAATGAAACAATCTTATTTCCAGCTTAATTTTTAAAACTTTTAATAAATTTTTCAAAATCACACTAAATAATTTGTAACAATGACTTTGTACTGTTACATTGGAAATTCAAACCTCTTATTGGTTTGATCAGCAATCTTTCATCCATCGCTATTTATGCAATTTTACGCTATGGATAAAACAAATTGCTTTCTTTGGGCACAATTAAACAGACCTTTCAAAATTTCAAAAAAAAAAAACTTTTTCACAATACGATAATGTTTTTTAAATTATATTATTTTTGTAATGGTGATGTAAAAATCGATTACCACTCGGAAAACAAAGGAGCGTATGCAATTGGAGACGAAGATAAGAGTAATCAAGCCTAGAACATTGATTATACCAGATGTTTCGGACCATATTTTATTACAGAACTGCAATTCAAAACTTTTCTTATGTTGAATATTGAATAAAACATATAAACAATTGGCTATGCTAATTAAGAAAATCAGAATAGCTATGCATCATAACTACCTTTGAATTTAATAAGTTTTATAAGAAAAATCCGCTCTGCTCGAGTAAAATAATATATTTTCTTTTTATTTATCGCCCACGCATTGTCAACAACACTAGTGAAAAAAACAAATTTCCAGAAAATCTAATTAATTCAACAAAGTCTAAGAGAAAGTTCTTTATTCAAGGTTTTTTTTTACTTATTAACAGACAAGAAAAAAAATCGCAAAGGATAGTGACTTAAAATATCATTATTGCTTACATGAGGAAAAAAATCTTGGTAAACTTAGGCTGTTGTAATAGTAATATCTGCAGTCTATTAACAGTTTGGCATTATCAGTGCTTAGCAAAAGATGTTGAAAAAATGATGTTATTATGCTCAATGTTTATAGTGTTTAGACCAATTAAAGACAAAGACGAAGAATGCTTACGATCAGTTGAAGTTTTTATCTTCAATGGTCAAAGATAATTTTTAGCTGTAATTCTTATGTTATATTTATAATCATGATGATCTCCATACACGAATTATCTATGATGGGTTATCAGTTTTCAGTTGACACACCACCACGCCCGCGGCACACACACGCGCGCGACGCGAACGCACGCACCTTGCAATATAGCGCGCACGCACGCACACGCACAGCACACACGCACGCACGCACCACATGCACGCACAAACACACAACACAACAACACACACACCACATAAATAAACATAATAAAACACAGCCAAACGCAAATTATCGCACACCACCCACAACCACCCTTTAATTGTGAGATAATAGAAGCTGATTCAGAAAGAGTCGAAATCAATGTTGATCTTGGCATGATCAGCACAACGAAAAGAGAACATTTTAGTCCTTTGTTTAAAATACCAATAAAAAAAGAGGATGTATGAAAAAAATTGTTGTTAAGCATGAAACAATCTTACATGAGCATAGAATATAAAAAAGTCATTTTCATAAATGTTCTCATAAATCATTTTCATTTACTATTCTCAAAAATAACTTGAAAATTCAATATTTTTATGCGTTACATTTCCTGTCGCATAATTTAGTCAAAATCAACGGAAGAAAAGTGCATTTGAAGAGCAATAGACACAAAATTTAGTCAAATAAATAGAAATGTGATCAAATTTTTTTATTTGTGCCTAGTTATTCACTAAACAGACGTTTTTCGAATTGATTTAAGCATAACCATTTTCTTATTCGGTTCTATATTTTAAAGTTTAAAAGGAAAAAAAAGTTTAAAAAATCAAAAAAAGAAGAGGGAAATGGAGACAGTGAGATTATTCTCCCTTCGGCTTTCTTGTATGCTTATACAATCCAGAGCGTTTTGCGTCTGACTTCTTAATGTAGTGAAGAAAATCAAATCTGACTTTTTCTCCGCTCACCTTTCACAGACTGGATACAAAATTTGATACAGAATTAAATTTGAACAAATATAGAATTTTAATTCAAACCAAATGTCCTTTATACAGCTTCAAGCACTTTTGTGTTAAACTTTGAACCTGCAAATGGTTCTGGTCCAAAATTTGATACATATTCACAATTCTAGTGATAAAACCATGGGCCAAATGTCATCTTAGGTCGTTGCCTTTCTAAGTTATTGCCCTGGCATGCACACGGATTGGCAGACATAGATATCCCATTTACGGATATATCTGAGAATTGATGCACATATACAATTTTCGGGTACAACTGGAAAGAGGAACGAAATTTGCATAGAGGAACGAACTGGATAGAGGAACGAAATTTGCATAGAGGAATGAACTGGATAGAGGAATGAAATTTGCATACAGGAATGAACTGGAAAGAGGAACGAAATTTGCATAGAGGAATGAACTGGATAGAGGATCGAAATTTACATAGAGGAATGAAATTTGGAACGTGGTCTTTACTTTAAAATTGTTTATGCATGTCATCTCCACCCTAGTCGAAGCCATGCGAATAACAAGAGAGGCAGCTGCGAAGCAGCACATCCAATATTAGAGCAGCGAAGCGCCCGACAAGTTACTGAAAAGACAAACGGTTCAAGTTATATCAAGTATCAATTAAAATGCCAATTTAATAATAATTAAGTTTTTAATACTTGTAAATTTCATGTTAGTAAAGATGGAAATTTTTAAGCAACATTTCAGTGTACTTGAGTTCTGAAAATTTATGAAGTTTTGTGTTCTTGATTATAATACAATGCTTTAATATTTGAAGAACTTAATTATCATTTAACCGAGTAATTTAACTTTAATTTTGATTCCAAATAAGAGGCGCCATCTGGTAGTGAGTTAGAGAAGAAATTGATCAAAAGATTCCGTAATGTTTATAAAAATGAATTATGAAATATATATAAAAGACTAAAAGGTAGAAAATAATTAAAATAAATTAAAGAAACACAGTTTTATTCCTGTACTTAAAAGTAAGATAATTCTTCTATGTCAAAAATCAAGTCGTAGCATTAACCTTAAAAGCTGGAAGCTCTGAAAACAATTGACATCTAGATTTCGAGAAGAAATTATTTTATACTTTTATGTACACTAATAATGGCATGTTTTTTAAAGACTCCTATTTTTGGTATTTACTTTTCTTCACCATTTCCAGTATTCTGTGAAATATTTTCTTGCTTCCATTTCTTATTTTAAGGTTTTGCGAATAATTTGGTTTCAGTTTTAACACTAATTACCTTGGTATTCAAAAACGGATAGTTTATTAAGTGGTCCCCAACGAAAAATGTACGAAACTGCCTCCTCGCTTTAACCCTACAACTCAAACGTTGCCTTAAAGTTGCCCATCATTTTACATCTTCCTCATCACATATTCCTCATAATCCCATGGAGAATCCGCGTAGTCCTTTCCTGCATATCAGAAAGAAACTTGCAGATTACCGCCATTTCGGGAAACAAGTCAAAACGGAAAGCGCATCTTGTAAAAATCATTAGCACTCTCCTCATCATAATCCCCTCTAATTACGGCACTTGTGCTAATGTCTCCCCATTTTGACACTGAGCACCTTTTCTATTGTGCAACCTTACCGTCGCCTGATCCCAGTTGCAGCTGTGCTCTTTTTTCAGCACATTCTGTCTAGTAGAGACATTTTAGTGCGTCGTTTGAATCGGACTGATTTTTTTCCTTTGCTGTTTGCCTTAGACGGTGGCTAATGATGCTTTTCCTCGTTTTATTTGGTAATTAAAGAATCATTTAAAACTAGTCGTCGTTTGGATGACAAAAGCGTTATCTCCTGAGAAAAATTCGATTCCCCGATTTGTAATGGGAGTTGGGAAGTTATCTCTTTTATAGGATTGTTTCTTAAGTGTTGAAACATAAGTCGTTTCATTGTAGCTAGGAAAGGAAACTTTTTGTAAGCGGACTGTGGAAGTTTCCTTGCAATGAATTTAAGGGAAACATTTAAAATTATATTAAAGAGCAAGCATAGTTTTCGAGATTGAAATTATGCAATGAAAATAATCAGTTGATAAATGAAGACGCACTTTCACGAAAATTTCTGCTATCAAACATGTTAAATTCTTTTTTGTTCTTGCAATAATATAAGTTAATAGTGTCAAGTCATGTGTAATAGTGTTAAGTCATGCTGACTTAATACAAATTAGATGTGCTGAGGCAATATAATTGTGCGATTAATTCAGTACCTTGAATTTCCTAACTGCAGTTTTAGGCCACAAATAAGCGTAAGATAATAAACGTTTTATATCGTCACTGAAAGCTCAAAAGGTCTTATTTCAAAAAATCCATTTGGTTGAAATCCATTTGTCAGTACTCCTTTATATCGCCAACGGATCCCAAATTGCCAGTTACCAGAGAGCGAGATGGCTGCTTATATGCTGTGGTAAGCAGAGCAATACAACCTATGAAAGTTCGGGAAAAAAACTATTAATTCTCTGGTAAAGATCAAAATTCGCTTAAACTTTAAGTGGTCAATCTTTAATTATAACCGCTTTATTGCATTGTTTACCTTAGTAGACATCTTGCGTTTTGATATTGACAACTTGGCGATATGAAGAGGTATACGAACTTTTGCACTTTCAGTGATGATGTGATTTTTATATTGTCAACTTGGCACCTTGGCGATACGAAGAGGTGTATGAACTTTTGTACTTTCAGTGACAATATGATTTTGATATTGGCATCTTGGCATCTGTTGGCTATGGGAAGAGGTATACCAACTTTTGCACTTTCAGTGACAATACGATATAAGCAGTGACTTTTACCATGAATTGAATCCATTATTTTCTGATTAAACACAGAGCAACAATGAAGTTTCCAGAAGCATTTTTCTAACTTTCAAATTAACCAGTGGAACCTCATATACTTTCAAAATAAGGCACGTTTAGTGTTTATTTCCGTCAATTGAAGAAAATCCAATATACATTTTGGGTCTCTTCTCATTTTACCGACTGATTCCAAGACGTGACTCAGATATACGATGGTCGTTTTTTTCTAACCTCCGCTCTAGCCGCTAAACAGGCAGACAAGTGGTATGAGGTGGGGATGCGCAGTGGCAATATCTCTCAACATAACCCCAACTAGTGCCAACGCCAGCTGGTCAGTTTGAGCTGAGCTGTCGGTGCGTAAATGTGGCTGGCAGAATCGCTGTTCGCAGCAAGTTCGAGTTACTTGCTGTTATTCGCTTCCTTCAAGCAGAAGGTTGGTTTGTGGAAGACGATCAATGCAGCTGTTTCTTGTTAGAATTTACGACGACTGCGAAGAGCCATCCTGGCTTCTGGAGTCACCCTCCCTCACAACGCTGCTGTAACCCAGCAACTTTTGGAGCAGTTTAAATGGGTTGTGTCTGATCACCCGGCATATAGCCCAGATTTAGCGACGAGTGATTTTCATCTCTTTCCTGAATTGAAGAACTGGCTAGGAGGCCAAAGCTTCCCGAAAAATGAAGAGATTCAAAGCAGCGTTAAGGTCCATTTCACATCACTGACGGCAACTTTCTTCGAAGAGGATATCGGGAACCTGATCCACTGATATAATGTCTGAATCTTCACGACGATTTTGTCGATAAGTAACTATGTTTGAACATAACTTTTGGTAACAAATTCATTTTGACCTCTACTCTTGTCTTATTTTATGGTCCATCTGAGAGGTTGAAAAAAAATGACCCTCGTACGATTTTGTCGTAAAGATCATATACTAAAATTCATCAATTTATTCTGTTGTGTTTTTGAGTAATCGTGAAGGATTACGTATTGACAGTGTTACGGTTCTTGGCTTGCTTCAATGAATAAACCATGAGTTACCTTTAAAATTATTTATTGAATCCAATTACAAATAATGCATAACAAACATACATAGTGGTTAGTAAATGCGTTGTTTAGTGTTACCATTAAAATGGGAGAGATTTTATCTAATAAATTATTGAATTAACAATTAATGAATAGATCACCAAATGGGAAATATATAGGGCCGTCACCTGCCACCTTCATTATAAATTTGCTCTGCAGCTGAAACAATCACCAAACGCTCCCTGCCCTCTGCCTCGTTTTCCTCTGCCTTTTGTTTATCAACCCTTCTTATTTGAAGGGATGATATGTTTGTCACCGAAACCTCTAGAGATAAAATCACGGTGTTATTAGAGATTAAAGAGTTACGGCCAGAAGGTTCAAAAGTCTTGATGTCGCCTGACCCCTAGATAATCAGGGAACCTTGCCTGTTTAAAATATTTGAATCCCGACAGACAGCACTCGACAGATCCAAGAGTGTCCCAAAGAAGTCTGGGAATGTCACATGAATTAACATACTGGTGTTGTTTTCCGATAATGGCGGCATGCCGTTTACTTTCCAGAAAAATTCTTAACTTAAATCGTGACGATAGCAGCTTTACAACAGATCGACAGACAGTCAACTGTTTGGCAGATTTGATCTGAAATTTGATACGGATCTTTAACTTTGGTGATAAAACCAAACAGCAAATCTAATCCATATTGTTAGTTGATTGTTTGGGTTTTCGTATTCCAATACAATGTGAGGACAGAGACACTGACTTTCCTTTGACAGATTTCGTCCAAAATTTGAAACAAGTATACAATTTTTGTATAAACACCACATACCAAATTTCTTTCATCTAATTCGTTTTTTTTTGTGTTATTATGTACCCAGATCAACCTACTGACAGACAGAACGTCCCTCCCCCATGCCCCCGTGACTGCTGGCATTACGGCAACCGAACCGGTTGGATGGACATGGGACTCACTGGACAGAACGTCGCCCCATGATCCCGTGTCTGATAGCATTACAGCAACCGAACCAGTTGGATGGACCAGCCATTATTTCCAAAAATGATTTTTTTTGTGCTCAAGGACGTATTAAATAAGGATATTCATCTAAAACTTGAGGTTGATTTTTTTTGACGATTAGAATACAGGGTGGTCATAGAAGGGATCCATTTCAAAAATTGATAAAAAAAACTAATAATATTATAATTGCGTTTCTTTTAAATGAGAGAGCAAATGAGAAAGTCTTTTTTTTCAGACAGGTGGTGTACCACTACGGTCAGCCTGTAACCGTAATGGCGCGTTACCTATCTGAAAATAAACTTTTTAAAATGCGCTCTCATTTAAGAAAAAACCGTAGTTGTAACATTATTAGTTTTTTAATATTAATTCTTGAAAATGGGTCCAATAATTTATAACCACCTTGTTCTTTACTTTTGCATACTTCATATATGAGATATTATAAAAATGTTAATTGACTTTATATTTTTTTATTGGCACTGGTATGTATGCACTTTATGACCACCCTGTACTTTACTTTTGCCTACTTCATATATGAGATAATATAAACATGCTAATTGGATTTATATTTTTTATTGGCACTGGTATGTCAGCCAATCGATTCAAATTGAAATGATAGTGCTTCAAGGTTATTCTATATTTAAATTAACATCGAGCAGACGTATATATTTGAAATTAGAGGTTGCCATGTAAGGAAAAGTTCGGCTCATGTAAGGAGAACATTCACCTGTACGATTTTGTTTAACCACGACACGAAATAAGAAGGAAACAACAGAATTCAAATTCAGACTTTGGGCATGAAGTGGAAAGGGTGAAGTTGGACAAAGTGAACCATTAATTTTGTATTGTTTTATTAAATTGTCAATGCATTTAATATTATGTGCATTTTTATCAAGTTATAGTTATTTTTCATTTATATTGTCGTTTTCAATATCGTAAGATGTAAGAAGTGACAAATATTTGTAAGATTTTACGAAACATTTTCGCGACACGTCTAATGTTACACTTGAACCAATACACGACTACGACACCAAACGCAAAAAAAGGAAAAAGAAAAAAAAAGTCGATTTTAACGCAATTGTTATTTTTGTTTATAAATTAGTAAAATGATTTAAATTATGATTTGCACATCACTTAGACAAAAATGAAACTTCATTCTATTTATTTTGTGAGAACAATTATAAAACATATAAGTAATATCATTCAAAAATATACTGAAAGGCAATAAACTAACATCTATAAATTCCACAAGTAAAAGCTATAAATAAAAGTGTATAAAATTATTGATAGTCATCTGTACGTTAAAAGGTTAAATTTATTCCAAATCCTCCATGTGTAGTTTGGTTTTCTTCTCTAGATCGGGTACAATTCTTGAGGCGTCAGAGGATTTCAGTTTTCAGACTAACTGGAAATGCAATCCATTACTTATCTTACCCGATTAAAGTTTGCGTTTTCTCTGGTAAAGCACTGATTATCCAAAATCGCCAGAATTTGACGAAGTCCTTATTATTAACAAAGTTCTGGATCATACCGACAATTCGATTCCCATAGCTCATTAAATGTGCGGTTTATTCTATGTATAGACAGAGATTAATGATGTAATATCTTGTAATGTGGCTTGGGAATTGTAGCAAAGCCTGCAGACATGTTTAATGAGCATCCTTGTAAATGGTTATGGGAAACAATTCCTATTACTTATTAGTGATGTGTATTTCGTTTATTTCTGAAATAAAGCAAATCATTACTAAAAATATCATCTGTGACGCAGAAACTTACAGACAACGAATCAGGATTTGACATCTCGATGCACAAAATGCCAGTTAACAATATCAATTTGCCTATAAATTTTTCTATGACATCAGTTTTGTTAAATATTTGATATTAAAGTGGTGAAGAACTATTCATTACGTGCACACTCGTTCTTATACAAATTTTTGTATACAGGAATCAGCGAATGAAACATTTACACTTTCTTGCAAACCCATTACCTCCACAACGGATGAGAATGGGAATGACACGAGTAAGTGGATGAGAAGTCTTCGGTCAATTAAGCGGGTTCTCGTTTTTTCTGGGGACAAAGTAATGGGCGTATGGTTGTGTTGGCCATATTTCCGATGACGGGGCGTTCTTCCTATGGGATTCAGAAGCCATGGCCAGTGATGCCATTCCAGTGACAGGTCACAGTTCCCGTGTTATTGTCATGGGGGCTAGGTCATTCAGAATCCCTATATCAGGACGGGGTGTAATCTTTATGGTTTCTTTCTCTTACATGAAGTATTAGCACAAAGAGAAAATTACCATCAAATCATTCAACTTCCAGATTTCAATGATTCTCCGCTTTTAAGAATTCCTTTTGTCCGAAAAAATACTTTTGGGATTAAGTCTGACTGTCTGTGAACTCATGAACGAATACTACTAGACGTATGAAATTTGATAAGTGGTTTTCTTA
The DNA here is from genome assembly GCA_013235015.1 of Araneus ventricosus. Lineage (NCBI taxonomy): Eukaryota > Metazoa > Arthropoda > Arachnida > Araneae > Araneidae > Araneus > Araneus ventricosus. Next base: position 17,302 of record BGPR01009466.1, read on the forward strand.
CAACAAAATTGTATAAGTGCATGAATGAAATTTTAAGTGCAATCCAGCAAAGGGAAGTCTGTCGGTCTGGGCATTCGTGTACATGTGAACACTATTATTCAAAACAGCGGTGAGCTAGATGAATGAAATTTGGAATATAGTTTTATCACCAGAATTGTAGATATGCTGAAATTTGAGACCCAATCCAGTGTTGAGTTGATTGTCTGTCTGTATGTCCCTGTTCTTGCAACCAGTACAGTTGCTGTACCAGTTGGATAAAATTAACCTACGACTCGACGGAAATTAATTTTATCCAACTGGTACGGCAACTGTAATGTTTGCAGGAACAGGGACTTGGGGCGGATTTCTGTCAGTATGTGTATTCATTTGTATATAATGACTCAGTTTATCTTAAAAAAGTAGTATAAGGTTCCCTATTTTTTTATTTTGAGAGTTTTAAATATACAATGAAAAAAGTGTAGCATAAATGAAGGCGTCTATGTACTTTATTTCCTCACATAATCGCATTGTTTATTGAAGCATTTATCGTACTAGTGAATCAGTAAATTTAAGCATTGGTAGTAAAAAGATCCGTCCTGACGATGAAGTCAAGTGTTGACGGCTTGTTTAACATCACCATCTGAGTGAAAATGTTGTGTTCGATGATAGTTTTTAAGCTTTTAGGATAAATGAAAGTCAAAGGGGCCAAATCAGGACTATAGGGAGGACGTGGCAGAATTTCTCTGTGCCAGGAATCCAAGATATTTCGCGAGCACGAACTGTATGTGGCCTTCTGTTGTCATGAAACAGCAGAACTCCTGGGATAGTAATATTGATATATTATCTTTCGATAAATGATGAAGAGTCAATCGTCTTTTTTTTGCTTTATCGCTGACTCAACTAATCTGCATGACTCTCTGAAGTTGAAACTGGTCCCTCTCCAAAACGCTGATCCTTCCATTTTGAAAATTAATTAACATTCCCTTACTAGTTTGCAGTTATAACAAGAATACCATATACTGCAATAATTTCGTGATAGATATCAGTCAGCGACATCCCTTTTAGAGCACAAAACATGAATTACTGATCGCACTTCTTCCTTGGACCATTCGCTCAGTCTTTCCAGCATTTTAACTGGATGCCAAATGCTCACGCATTGATTGTTCTAGACAGAACAAATAATTCTAGCTGATCCCGCGATGAGCATCTGCCCTCGATTATACGCCTATCATGATTTTCCTGACACTTCTAGAGCTAAAATGGCGATTCAGGGCTCCACGAAAATTCGGCAACACAAAAAAATGCGCCAAGTAGTGTGTGCATAACAGAAAAGTAGCCAATAACTAGCAAGTATTAGTAATAGTAAATTTCATGATGAATTTGTGAACTGAAACGATTTCATCTTCGCTGACTTCAACTATTTTGACGTTGATCTAAACGTTCTCTGGCTCGTCTAAGCCCAGCTGCTTCATTTCTAACTGATATCTTTTGAATAATATCATCCAAAATTTCATTATATTGTAAGAAATATTATGAATTCTTCATCTTAAAATCATTTTTTTTCAAAAAAAAAAAGTTATTTTGCACCAGAACGAATATAGAAACAGTTTATGCCTAACGGTTTTGTTTTGTAAACAAACCGATCGTTGCCATCGGCAAAAGAGAAACTAACCTCTTTTCTGTGCCACACAAAATACCGTTCTATCTATATAGATAGGAAATTTAACTCTATGAAACACTATTGCCATCTATTTGCGGTGATATAAGGTATACAATTCATGGAAAAAAAATTGGGAACCTTACTTTCTGATGTGCCTCCGTATCTTGCGCCAAATTACTACTCATATCTGATATAATCTAACAGTTTGTACTGTTCAACAATGGAGTCCGGGACTACAACTTTTGGAAGATTTTACACCGGAAAGAGGTGTCAGGCAATGAGTCATATGAGCGCATTTCCGGATTTCTTTGTTAGATTACGCCCTGTAAAATGTAAACATCACCCTTCCATTCTTCACTTTCCCCCTAATTTGATGAAAATAACTCCGTCCGGCGCATGTGCAAAAAAAAGCACGGAGGAATTCCGAATCCGTTGCTAAACAATACGCATAAACGCTATAACCCTAAATCGCGATGAGTTAGACGAATCAAATTTTGTCTGTGTTGTAGAAATCAAAATTGTAGGTCTGTTTCAAATTTCCGAATAAATCTGTCAATGAGAAAGCTGATTGTCTGTGTCAGAGAATAGGATGACTCAATAATGTTACAGGGTAGAAAATCAAATTCTTCATGTGGTCCAAACATCAAAATTGTAGATCTTTATTAACTTTTTGACAAAATTCGTCATCGGAAGGAGGTACTTTTTCAAGATACATACTCGATTTTCTTTATAATGTGAAGCTAAACACGAAACTCGCCATGTAACAATATTTAAGATTAAGATAAATTAATTTTGACCACATGTTTTTAGTGACTTCGTTTGGGAGAAGAATAGTAGAATGTTCAGAAGAGTACATTTCCGGTTTTCTTTTTTGTTGTTTATTTGTCGTTGGATTGTTCTTGAGAAAAAGAATATATTTTTAATCTTCCAACAATCAGAAAGGACTAAAAATGTACTGTGTTACAATATTCAATTAGTAATTCGTCGCTTAATAAGCAATACCACCTATCTTAAATTTTTGAAATTTCAAAGAGGAAGGAAATACTCAATTTTTAGTAACCATTAAAGAATATTTCTGAATTTTTTAAACATGTGATATAAATATAAGTCTGCATATTCCTACCAGATGTGAAAAAAATTCAGAAATATTCATTATTGGTTTGAAAAAATTGAGCATTTTCTTTCTAGTTTAAATTTCAAAAAACTGAGACAGATGGTGTTGCTTGTTAAGCGATGAATTTCTACTTACTGTCTGTCCGCCAAGTTGTCTGGTTGGTGGCGATTGCTATAGCAACTGGTTATGTTAGGGAAGATTTATTTCGAAAAGGAGGAATACGACTGAAGTCTGGGTTTTATTTTATTCTTGCGGCCAGTTTGCGGAGCGAAAAGAATAGTTAATCATTCGTCTTCTCGGTTTTGCCGCAGTTGCACGTTCCTTCTCATTTGGCGCTAAGTGCGCCAATATAACAAACGTTAATGAACTTCTACCTACTCGAAATGGATACCCCGTAGGGTAGCCTGTTTCTATAGCAACTGCCACCATCTAGACAACCTGGCGGGAAGAGATCTTGTAGCGGACAGATAGTAGTATCTTTAGCGCAATAGCTGATCATTCTTGTTCGAAATATCACAGGTCAGCTTTCGATAATTATGATGGCAAGCGTAGTTTCTAATAAAAACAACAAAAAAGTAATTAAACGCAAGATTTGATAAATTATGTACTAAATAAGGTGGATAAATGAAAAAAAAAACAATATGAGATTTAATAAAAACAATTTGTAAAAACACACTTTTATTAATGTACTAGCATGTAGAAATTATTTTTATTTTAATTATTTCCTACTTTTTTGCCTTCGATTTATAACTCAGTATCACAGATATTATGGAATCATTAAAATTGTTTTCTTAAATTCACTACCAGGTGGCTCCATTCGTATGGAACTACAATTTAATTACGTAAATCAATTAATAGATAATTAAGTCCTGGAAATCTTAAAATTTGTATCAGTTTGCAGATCACACAAGTATACAAAATTTCAAAACACCATCACAGCAGGAAATCAGTGAACAATCGAGTCCAAAATTCAGTCTTTACAAAGGCCGTGGTTGCGTAAGATCTCTTCCACTGAATATACGTAGTGTATTGGGTCTGTTGCACATTAAATTATACGTAGGGGGTCAAACGTCCTCCTGCTGGTGTGGTGTGAAGTTTGAAGAGGGGGTGCCAGCTCAGGTGTCGTCCTCGTCATCCGACCGCGGTTCAAAATTACAAGGTCAATCCCAAAATAGCCCTCGTGTTGTCTCAAAACGGGACGTTAATATAACTAAACTAAACTCCATCTTTACAAACATGAAACCAATGAAGTTAAATGAAATTGTGTAAAATCGTGCATCTTCAAAAAGCATAAAAAGAAACGGCACATGATTTCGTATTTGCATTTGATATCAAAATTATTAATTTAAAATATGCGAGATTAAATATGGCGCAGTATTAAATTGAAATTATGTAACGACATTTCGATTCCAAGCTTTTCAATAAACTAAGCTTTAACTCAAGGTCACAGCAAAACTTAAGACAAAATATTTTAAAACCGTTTTTATTATTGCTTCTGAGAAGAAGTTGCTATATGAAATCAGAGAATTTGTAAGAAATAAAATTTAATAAGACTGCATTTTAAATTCTATCAACCACAAGGAAGGCAGTTTCTCGACACAAATCCTGTTCAGCTTAAAAGAAAATACTATAAGCTGATATTACAAGTTGCGTAAGCAAATTTTCAAAATCGTAATTCCAACAGATCTGATTTATTTCTTTTTATTTTATTCTGTCTATTTTATTTCTGATTTTAACCTTGGAAGGTCAAAAGTTTAAAAACTGTTTTTTCGTGCATAATCTAATAAGATGTGTCTGCAATGGTGGAACCGAAGTTTTACAAGGATTTAAAAGATCAAAAATTTTCTTCAGTAGCTTTTTGTAGTGAAATAAAACTGTTTTAAAAATTGCATTTTATTTTTTTTTACTCCCGATAATAGTTTTAATAATGGAGGCCACGGTAACCTAGTGGTAAGGTTTCAGCTTTGGGGCCGGATGGAGTCAGGCTCATAACTTGATTTCACTGAAGATTCGCCATGTATGGGGCCGGTTGCAAGTTAAATTATATGTAGAAGGCCAACTGTCCTCCCGCTGGTGTGGTGCGGAAGTTTGGAGAGGGAGTGCTAGCTCAGGCATCGCCCTCGTCATCTGACCGTGGTTCAAAATTACGAGGTCCCTCCCAAAATAGGTCTAGTTTTGCATCAAAAGGGGACGTTAATATAACTAAACTAAACTAATAGTTTTAATACTAATAATTTTTTCGTTGTTAATTGTTTTGTTAGTAGTTTTGTAGTAATAATAGTAGTGCCTTAATTCGTTAACCAAATTTAAAATCATAAATGGAGTTAAATGCTGAATTTGCTGGCTGGAAACGGTTTCTATAAGCTTTTATTTAGCTTGACTGCTTTCATGTTTGTAAAATTAGTATTTTGTAATCGATTTTTTCGCTCACTTTCTGATGTATTAGGGCTCTGAAATTTTGTACAGTTTTGCGTTCGCAATGGCAAAGAAATATCTTGATATTTTCGATCCACAAATAATCGATTAATTTTTAATGAATTTTGATTTTATATGCTAGACGTTATCTGGCAATAAATTTGAGAAAACTTGTTTTCAAGATTTCATAATATTTATAGTAATGAATTATGAAATATGTTTGTGGTTGGGTGAAGAGTTACCTGAATCCAGAGTATTTCCTCCTACCACATAAGCACATTACAAGACGTTTGACTTTAACGCTTTCTAAATAAAAAGATAACACAAAGAAACTATAAGGAAGGTATTTAGCCTGTTCATTTCCACAAAAATACAACAATATGTATCAATAGCAGAAGACTGTTGCCATATAGTAGAACAAAACTAAAACAGAAATGGAAAACTAAAAATACAAATTACACAGTTCAAAGCTATAGCACAATATCACAATAGTAGTAAGATTAATCAGACTCTAGCACGGTACAAATCTCTCGGCACAACATGTTAAAGAAAATAGACAAATAAAAAATGAAAGAATATTAAGAAAAGCGTGCTTTAACAAGAAGAAATTTTTTTTATGAAAAATCTAGAGGTCAAAACAAAATCTTCAATTTTTAAAGAGCTGAAAACGGTATTTTAAGGAATTCCAGTTAAGATATATAAGACATTTACTATACGACATTCCAACTCGAATATGGCTCTCAAGATGGCCGAATCTACAATTTAAAAGCCCTTAAATTCTATAATATTGCAAGTAACGAATGAAGCAACGGGGGCTGTCTGAAGTCTCAGACAAGGACAATCTGCTTTATTCTAAAAGAAGGGACATTTCGTAAATGAAGTGAAAAATTGCGGCTGAAACGCCAACTAACTCTTTTAAAATCAAATTAATCCACTCCAATCCTGACCCACTAGTTAACTTCTAAATCGCTAGAGATAGGCATATACTTCCTATTGGATCCAAATCCTTTTAATATCACAATTTTAAACGATTTTAGACTGCTTCTATGGACCCTTGGAGGAAGATCCGCCAATCAGCGTACGCTTAGAGGAAGTAGCGGCCGTTGATTGGCCTGAAATAATGAAATTCAAAGCTTCATAACGCGGAGAGTTTTGATGGGAGAAGAGTGGAACTTTTTTTGCTTAAAATGCTAGTATGCCAAGAATATTTTACTAAACATGATTAATAGGATTGAGGACTGTATAAAAATTTAGACTACGTAGTTTTCTCAGCATTACATTTATCGACTCAAACAACATGAAATAATATTCCTTACGTCAATTAAAGCATTCTTCCAACTGGAAGCGTTTGCCTATCTCTAAAGGTTTGGGCATTAGCTTCTAGACCACGATTAGAATTGACATCCTGTATTTAGCCACGCATTATAACTTGGTTCCCACGTGGTATAACGATGAAAACTTGAGCTTTACAGAATCAATATATGCCAACATGATTAACTTCCCGTTTTGAAGCTACATAAGGACTATTTTGGAATGAGTCTTGTACAGCCCTCATCAGATGTCGAGGACGATATTGGAGCCGGGACATCTTTCTCCAAGCTTCAACGTCTTCCCGACTGAAAGGCACTTGATCCTGACGAATTTAACAAGTACCAGATCTAGGCATATGACGGAGTTTTGGTGAACTCGAGTTTCAAATCCACTGTTATGCTCTTTAACCTAGACTCAATCACCAGGTCATCTCGATCCCCTAACGAAAGATGATTCTTCAATAATAAATTCATTGGAGGAGGCGCGAAAGTTGGGTCCTACATGATAAAGAATAAGAACCGCTGGTTTGCAAGAGTTAGGCTGGTTGCTTAGGCGCAAGAGTTGGGATTAGTTAATTTTAATTGGTTTAATGTTCCATATTGAAAACACATAAAGGCTATTTTGGGATGGATCTGCTAATTTTGAACTATAGTGAGATGGGAAGGGTGACATTTGAGCCAGAACACTCCCCTACACATTTCCGTACGTTGAATCCTGAATGGATTTAATGTGCAAAAGGGCCATGCACATAATGGATCTTCCGTGGAATCGTTTCTGAAATCCGTGTCCCTTTGATTCCCAAGCCGTGACTTTGACACGAGGTGATCGCAGCTATAGAAGATTTAGGTATCATGCAACCGTGTTCAAAATTAGATTTCTGAACGAAAATGACTAAAATTAATGAAACGCTTAGTATCCATTTTCTTTCTGCATTCCTTAATTATATTTATCAACTAAAACTTTCGAAGTCTTTGTTAATAGTAAATGCGCTCATTAAACTGAATGAGATTGATGAAGGAAACATACAGTTCTAGAGCTAATTTACTTCAGAAGATACGAACACTCTATTAAAACCAATTTTATGTCAAATGTTTCAGGAAAGGAAGCAATGCCATAAGTAACTTCTCAACTTTTGATTACTTCTTGACTTACACATCGTTAAAATAACGACAACTATTTTAAATTCTTCATTTATTAATAAAGTCTTTCATTTTTAATCGCTTCATTTTTTTAACGACTCAGAGGGAAATGAGCTTCTTCCAAACTAATCAAAGTAAGTCCACGAAGACAAAAACCAGAAAATTAGGATATTTTATTCCTTCCTTATCTGACATGAGACAATCCTCCCCCCCTCCTCAATCCCCCAACAAGAAGCCACCACCGACATTTTGTTTTATCCGTTTATCGAAAAGAATTAAGTCGTTTAATTGAAGATTTATTGCCTCTGCCTCATTTCTTTCAAGAAAAATGCCGTTACAACGTTTCCCGCCAAAGCGTCGTTCGCTTCGAACTTAATCAAAAAGTTTCACAACGATGATTACTTTTAAAGTAGAGTGTTAAAGTCTCATAAGTACCGTTAATTTCTCAGCTTAGAGCTTAGAAGAGAACTTAAGAAGCAAGTGGAAAAAGAAGAAGATGGAGAACAAAAGATAAAATAAATATTCGTCAAAGTTCGAATTCTTCACCAGTAACAAATGGTTTGGGGGTAAAATTGGATAAATAAGAAAAACTGCTTTGACTGGTTAAGTCACTTTTATCATGAAGTATTGGGTAAAACCTTTAAAACTTCATTAAGAGTGATAAATTCCTAATTTAGTTCGCTAATTAGGAGACTCGGTATATTTTTTTCTTTCTAAATTTCTTTTGGTGAAAAAGCCAGATAATATTGTCAGTGCATCAGTTTAATTGAAGTAAAGTACTTTGTGTGAAGAAAAAAAGTTTCAGATAATGTTGCATAAGTATTGGGAAATGCTTCTTTTTAAAATAATTTGTTGATACAGTTTCGAACATTACTATTGTATGTTACTTTACTAGCTTCTACAACAGATTATATTCATTATAAAATCAGTTTTTATTACATTCATTTATTTAACTTGGCTTATTTTCTATTTGTAAAGATGGAATATAGCAATCGATTTTTTTTACTCGATTCCTGATGTGCGAGAGTAACTGAAATAACTAAACTAAAAAGCACTACTTATTACTTTATTAACTTTTAAAATAGATTACATTCATTATAAAGTAAGTTGTTAGATTCATTTAATGAACTTGATTTATTTCATATTTATAAAGATGGAATATCGTAATCGAGTTTAATTGAAGTAAAGCACTTTGTGTGTGAAAAAAGAAAGTTCTAGATAATGTTGCATAAGTATTGGGAATTAGTCTTCTCTTCAATATATTGAAACAGTTCCGAACATTGCCAAAGTGTGTTACTATATTAGCTTTCACAATAGATTATATTCATTATAAAGTAAATTTTTATTGCATTCATTGCAATAGATACTTTTACAATAGATTACAGTAATACCTCGTTACAACAATACTTTGGGGACCAAATAAAGATATTATTATAGAGGGAATGTATTGTTATATCTAGGGATGATATAATTACGATATTAAAAAGTTAACTTTTGATTGTTTTAATGTGGACACAAAACAACAATATACGTTTTTCAAAAAAACACATCACCAGAGGGATGTTTGTTAAAACATACAGAAATTTGAAGATTCAGCTATACAATAAAATAGTTCATAGGCCTGAGAAACTTATTTATCGAAAAAAAAACAATATTTTCGTTTGCTCATTCATTTTTTAGCTGTTAAGTCAACCAGCAAGGTTTCCATAGAGTCTAATGCACGAAAATGATCATCATTAGTAGATAGAAAATGAGAGTTCAGCCACATCGAGGGATTGAGGAGGCTCTTGAGGCTCTCCCCACCCCACCTCTCCCCTCCCTTCCCTATCACTTCTCAGATAAGGTATTTTCAAGATAACAATTCAAGATAAGGACTTGAGATAAGGATTTATTTTTGTTATCGGTCTTTCGAACTTTGAAAAATTTTGGAAATGTTTTTAGGGACTTAGGATTTTTCAACATCCTTTTACTAATAATCTCTCTCGCGCACAGATTTGAATCAATTATAACTTATAGTTAATTAAAATAAAGCAATTAAAAATAAAATACACATAATAATTTGATATTTATAAATTAGATATAATATTTTTCACAAGATTAAGCCCAAGCCACCAATCACTTCTTGATAAGGAATTAATTATTTTTTCTATCTTTTTTCGAACTTTGAAAAATTTTGGAAATGTTTTTTTTTAGGGACTTAGATTTTTCAACATCCTTTCACAATTAATCTCTCTCATAGATTTGTGTCAATCATTACTTATCGTTAAGTAAAATAAAGCAATTAAAACTTAAGAATTAAAATAAAGCATTTAAGCATAAGCATTTAAAATTAAACAATTTTCAGTCGTTACTTAACATTAATTAAAATAAAACATTTAAACATGAAAATGAAAACTTTAAAATTAATTAGCAGGATCAAGCCCAAATCACCCGATGCATCTTAAGGACACATCGCCTCAATCCAGTTTTCTCATGCGATAATTAAACAATTTTCAATCATTACTTAACATTAATTAAAATTTATGTTAATTATTTAATATGCTAATATTTAATTAATCCATTTAAACATATTTCTTTCGGACTTTGAAAATATTTCAAACGTTTTTCCCATTCATTGAGACTTAGAATTTTCTCTGCTGTTTGAACAAAAATTTCTCGAATTGATCTTACAATCTTATTTTCTTTTTATTTTCATTTTTTTTTTCGTCGTGCGAATTTTTAATTTGTTTTCAGGAAAATTTCAAAATCTTACTCATTTTTTTTCTCTTCTTAAATATAAAAAGCTTACTTAGATGTTAATTCTCATAAAAAACGTTTTTCTTAATTAAATCAGTTTTATAAGAATAATTCTTCTAATGAACGAGCTTCGATTTATTTACTTTCATAATTCAAGTTCACTTTTTCAGTTGTTTGAGCTCATTTTTTCCCATTGACAAACACGATTATTGAATATTCTACCAATGAAATACAAGAGCACTAAAAATCTTTTAGGTTTGAATAAGTCAGCGAAATGAAACCTATAAATCCGTTTTTAACTGTTTCGAGAATAACAAAACGTTAAGCTCTTTATAAGTTCGAATTATTTTCTTAAACTTGAAAGTGTTGGCATTATTCTTACAAACTTATGTCTTTCCACGTTTCAATTCCTTTAACATAGATCAAATAAATTTAACTTCAATAACAGCAACAATTTAACTTCGCTCTTTGTTTTGAACTTATTTTTCTCATTAACAAAAATGATTTTAGAATATTCTATCAATAAAATACAAGAGCACTAAAAATCTCTTAGGTTTGAATAAGTTAACGAAATGAAACTTAGAATTCCGATTTGTGACTGTTTCGGGAATAACAAAACGTCACTTTTAAAGTTCGAATTATTTTCATAAACTTGAAACTGCTGGCATTATTCTTAAATCTCACGTTTTTCCACGTTTTAATTCCTTTAAGATAGATCAAATAAATTTAGCTTCAATAACAAAAACCATTCAAGTTCACTTTTTCTCTTGTTTGAGCTTATTTTTCCATTAACAAACACGATTATGGAATATTCTACCAATAAAATACAAGAGCAATAAAAATCCCTTCGGTTTCAATAAGTTAACGAAATGAAACTTAGAATTCCGATTTGTGACTGTTTCGGGAATAACAAAACGTCAAACACTTTTAAAGTTCGAATTATTTTCATAAACTTGAAACTGCTGGCATTATTCTTAAATCTCACTTTTTTCCACGTTTTAATTCCTTTAAGATAGATCAAATAAATTTAGCTTCAATAACAAAAACCATTCAAGTTCATTTTTTCTCTTGTTTGAGCTTATTTTTCCATTAACCAACACGATTATGGAATATTCTACCAATAAAATACAAGAGCAATAAAAATCCCTTCGGTTTCAATAAGTTAACGAAATGAAACTTAGAATTCCGATTTATGACTGTTTCGGGAATAACAAAACGTCAAACTCTTTTTAAGTTCCGTGGAAAGTTCGAATTATTTTCTTAAACATGAAAGTGTTGGCATAATTCTTACAAACCCATATTTCTCCACATTTTAATTCCTTTAACATAAATAAATTTAATTTAGCATCAACCATTCAAGTTCACTATTTCTATTATTTGAGCTTATTTTTCCATTAACAAACACGATTATATAATACTCTATCAATAAAATAAAAAAAGCACTAGAAATCTCTTCGGTTTTAATAAGTTAGTAAAACTTAGAATTCCGATTTGTGACTGTTTCGGGAATAACAAAACGTCAAACTCTTTGAAAGTTAGGTGGAAATTTGAATTATTTTCTCAAACTTAAAAGTGCTGACATTATTCTCACAAACTCACTTTTTCAATGTTTTAATTCCTTTAACATTGATCAAATAATTTAGCTTCAGTATTACCAGCAAAGAATGTTTAATCTCTATTTCTATCTGTAAAGACTTTGTGATTTCATTCAAATATCGATGAAAAAGATTGCACTATATCTCATATACCACTGATTATCTTATTTTATCTTGAAAGTTTAGAGAATATTCAACATAGATTATTCTTATCACGAATTCTTTTCCATTAATCAAGCGATTGTCACAATTTCCTTATGTCACACTTAGAGTGAATCTTATGAAAAACGTGTCTAATTAAGTTCTGTCTGATTAAACATATCTTGCTTTCGATACATAAAAAAAATCGAGTGATTTCTGCTTTTAAGGACTTAGATTTATTTCGACTTTCTTTTTAATTTCTTATTTCTTTCAATCTTATTTTATTTTACACTTTTTTTTCCTTCTAATTAGTTAGCTCTGACCAATTTTCCTTTCATGATTGAAATTCACTTTGATTTTGGACACATTTCTTCCAATGACGGAAAAGATTTTTTTTCTTGCATAACGAAATTTATTGAACTTAAAATTTCGATTTTCTATCAGTTCCAAGAATTACAGAACGTGAAATTATTTTAAAGTTAGTTGCCTTTGATTATAAAAAAATTGCTTCAGGTTAAAGGAATAGACTTCATTTTAACATTTCAGGCTTTAATAGTTTTCTCAAGCTTAAAACTGTCGAATTTATTTTAACAAACAAATGTCTCAATTGAATCTTTTTCTCATCCATGCTTTAATTTCATTATCATGAAAATAGATTCTTTTGAATATAGCAATTTATTTTATTAATAACATTCATTAAGTTTATCTTACTTCAAGCTTTTAAGGAAGATTATAGAAGAAAAATTGTTATGTATTTTCAAAGGTAAATTTTATTCCAGATAATTAATCGTTTCGATGTAAAATTAACCTTACCAAATTCAATTGAATATCTTCACACACTTTCACAAAGCTTCAAATTTCATTTTCCTAACAATTTCGAAAATATCAAAGATGAAACTATTTTAAAGTTTACTGCTTTAGGTTAAAAGTGCTGCAAAATAGAGAAATAGTCTTTATTTCAGCGTTTCAAGATTTAATCAAAATTAACTCAAAAATGTCAGAATTATTTGAACAAACGAATGCTTGAAAATTCACTGCCTCCTATCCATAATTTTAATTCCTTTACCATAGTTCGAGGTTCAATCAAATATATAATTTTCTTTCAATAATATTAACAACCAATGTACATTTTTTGCTAAATGTCTGTTTTATCCATGAAGAGTTACAAAGACTGTGTTTTGCTTCAAATATAAGATATATCTTATATAATATCTTAAAAAATTTAGATAATATTTGACTGTATACGGTGTTCATCATAGATAATTCTAATCACGGATTATTTCACATTTCTCCTGCTTATAATTTACTGTTGTCGTATACAAAATCATGAGTAACGTTATTTATATCTATGAAGACAATACATCGATTCAAATAGCTAAGTCGTGTTTCAAAGCACTTATGTCCCAACTGATTGTCTGGTAACTCGTCACTGGAACAACCTTCGCGCATCCTATAAAGTAATTATATAAAAGTTTTATTAAAACCATAAAAATCTGCTAAAAGAATTTCAATATATGATTTGAAGAGAAGTCTGAACTTAGCACATTGTTTTTTTCAAACTATTAAAATTTTATTTCTTTTTACTACAACTTGTGATAGAAATAACTAAAACTTTTTAATCATTCTTATACTACTACTACTACTAATAATAATATGAAAAATAATAATAGCAACATTTTATCATGAAAAAATATCTATCTATATTTATTTTTTATACACTGATGATGATAATAGCATGAGTCCATTCTTTTTGATCGTGCATTAGCAAGAGGGATCCTGCTTCCAACGCTTTTCGCACTGATTTACATCCCTTTTTGGAGAAGATCATGTCACGGCAGGCTCCAAAGCTGAGTGTTGGGATGTCCACAGACTGGTCTAGGGAGGATTCATCGTCTTTATGTGCACCGATCTTTGCATGACCACTTTCGTAGAAATTAAGTAGTACAAAATTATAGTCAAATCCAGTTTTCTTCTCCACATCAGATTTTATTTTCAACATAGTCCGGTTCCAGGGCAGTTGTAGTTCACAGTGACCAGAATATTCATGCTCAAGGTCCACGTCTTGAATGTTTAATCTCTTCTGTAGAACTTGCATGCATAACTTGACTCTTTTGTCATCTAATACCCTCCTATTCTTTAAAATGGCCCTCATTTCTCGATCGAGTTCAGAGAAAGTGTATTCGGTTGGTACATGTTTAGAGATTTCATCATTAGGAACCAAAATGTATTTTTTCGTGTGTTCCATCTTTTCTAATGAGTGAGAGATGTTAATACACTTAATGCTGCAGGTAATAAAACAGACGTAGGTCATCTGCGAATAAAATGTTCATAAAACCATCTTTATATACCAACAACTTTTTACTCAATTCCTGATGTGTGAACGTTTTGAAATTTCTTACACTTGTGTATTCTCGATTTCAAAACTTGATTATCGGTTAATCGATTAAATTAATCTAATTTTAGTTCCATAAGCGTGGCGCCACCTGATGGTGAATTTGAGTAAACTTATTTCAAGAATCGTTATTATTTATAATAATGATTGAGGAAGGAAAACTTTTAGTTTAAAAAAATTAAAATAAAAAATATATACTTTTTATTACACTAATAAAAGTTTGTTTTTAAAAACTGTTTTAGGTAAAATTATTTTTTATTGTTCTAGTTTTAAATAACGCATATATTACAAATTATATTTAGCAAAGTGGCATTTTTTCGGTAGAACAAAATGTGCACTGCAGTCGAAAGTTCAATGCAGAGTCGCCACTGTACTTTCGACTTTTAGAAAAAATATTCAGACTTGGAATTTTAGGAATATTCTAAGTCTAATCATTCCAGATGTAAGCAATTTGGTGGAGCTGGAATAGAACCTTCTATAACACCGTGCTTTTATCTGCTAATGTAAAAATAAAGTAAAGACCTGCAGCATTTTGCTTTTCAAAACTCAGTTGTGTGTGTGTGTTCTGTTTCGAAAATTTTTCTTTCGTTTATATGTTGGATAACCCAATATATTAGAGTATCTTATATAAATTTGTATTATCTCACGGATTCAGACTTGATATAATTAATTTCCGATCTATTTCAAAGGAATTTTGCCATAATCTCTCTGTAAAAATACATATTAACGATTATTTAAAAAATGCATAGATTTTATTCTACAAATTAAAAAATATATTAATGAACGCAGCTATATAATAAAAGAGAAAGTATTTGCAACAAAACTGTAAAAATATCAAATTCTGTAATTCATAAAGTAGAGAAACTTCGGAGTTCTTTCAATTTCATAATGCATTAAAATGAAGTATGAACTAATGAAACAAAATGATTTTCATATTTTTTTTGTCCTGCAAACGTAATTTTGATTGATCTAAATTTTTCCTCAGAAATTACGATGCATACAGGACGAAATTTGTACTGTATACTGCTTACATTGAACTTCACTAATAAACTATCGGGAGTGTTTTTTCTTCAATGTTCTTGTATATTAACAAAGTATAGCACGTTTCCTGCTTCCTAGCCTAGCGAACGAAAACAAAGACGCAGTTTGGACGTTTTTCTTTCTTTCGATTGGAATCAAAATGTTATGCAGATCTATAATTTTAATGACAAGACACCAAATTTCTTATATCTAAGAGGTTTGTTTCTGCGTTATCGCGTTCATATGCAAGCGAATATACGGCACGACAGAACACCATCTCAAGTCCCTGTACCTAATAGCCATTAAGCCGGTAGCACACTACGCTTTATTCCTCCGTCTACCTTGGACGATTACTTTTTTTGGTCGTAGGAACCGGTATTTTGACCATGGAATTCTTGAGTGGTTCTTTCTTCTTCTGCTGGAAAGCCACTGATCGTCCTGAAAACCGACCAATCGTTTTCGACTTGCAAGTGACGTCAGTGGCGAGAAAAATCGCTCTTTTTCGTAGCGGTCGCCAGATACACAATGGACGCCAAGAGAAATATTTGGCTTTTTTTTTCACTAGTCTTTCAATGTTAACTCCTATCCCTGCTTTTTGGGCCATTTTTGAAAAGAAAAATGACTTATTCAAGGCCCGAAAACAATATATTTTAAAAGATTTTTAAATTACTGTTAAACTCAATTAGAGCTATTACATACTATAGTAATGATAAATATCTATTAAATTGTTATCTCCTGACTTATTTATGTTAGGATATTTTGGAGAAAATAACTAGTTAGATATAAGCTACTTTTATTATTTTATTTCTGTGTTGAAATTTTTAAACCGTTTTTTCTCAGTTTGTTTTTTTCGAAATCATGTCTGCTACAAAAACGATAAAAGTGAATCACATTTTGCTTAAATTACTTGACATTTTTTCTGTATACCCACAAGTATAAGCTTAACAGCTACTTAACAGTTTGGTGACCATGAGATGGAGAAGATAGACCTTACCGGCGTTTATTAAAAACAACCAGCGGGAGTGGTCTCCCCTAAACTTTCTCGTATACTCCTAACACATGTAGGGACAAAAAATAAGCTAAAACCCCTAGCGCAGTGGAGATGAAAAATAAGCGAAATTAAGTCAGTTCCCCGCAAACTCGCTCGGATAAAAATTTCGAATCTGCTTATTCCGAGAACGCAACAAGTTTTGCACAGCACACGTTGAAACGACAAAACGGAAATAAAATATTCCGAGCAGGATCAGAATTCGCCAAAAGGGAGAAAAAAGAACCAAATGGGAAGAAATGAAGCGCTTTCGAAGCTACAATTTCGTAGACCGCTAAGGTCAAAAGCCAACTATACTAACTCGAGTAAAATAAACAAACGCTCGCCAACAGAGTCGCAATATGCAATTTGAACGAAATATGCAATTTGAACGAAATATG
Source organism: Araneus ventricosus (assembly GCA_013235015.1). Lineage (NCBI taxonomy): Eukaryota > Metazoa > Arthropoda > Arachnida > Araneae > Araneidae > Araneus > Araneus ventricosus. The sequence goes on from BGPR01009466.1 coordinate 34,232, forward strand.
CAATTTGAACACCTTTTTTTCCAACGGATTGAAACGAAATTTGAGCACAGATCTATAATTAATATCAGCAAACGTCATAACAATTTTTATTTATCTAAGCCAAAGGGTTTAGGAGATATAATTGTTACAAGTATGCGACTATACAGACCGACAGACAGTCAACCCTTTGACGGATTTGGCCCAAAATTTTATACGGACCTACATTCATGACGATAAAACTGTGTATTAAATTTTATCCATCTGGCTTTTCAAGTTTTTGAGTTATAGCGTTCGCATGACCTTGAACATGCAGACAGACAGACTTCCCGTTGACGGATTTTGTCCAAAATTTGATAGAAACCTACAAATTATGTTTAAAGATCACATACCAAATTTCATCCCCGTAGCTCTAATAGTTTTCGAGTTATCGTGTTCACAGACAGACAGACATAATTCCAAAATTGTGTTTTTCGGACTCAGGAAGGTCTAAAACGTGGAGATTCGTCAAAATCTCGAGTTCGAATTTTTTGACGATTACAATACTTTCTCTTTGTATACTTCGTATACGAGAAAGTAAAAAGGTACAACTTTACGAATTGTTTATATAATAAGCTGTACAAACAGTTGCAGCTAATGAATCTTACAGCCCAAGAGGCAGTCAAAACTTTAACATACCTGGTCCGAAATTTGATAAAGATCTACGATTCTGATGATAAATCATAGGCAAAACATCATACACTTTTTTATCTCCTTGCGTCTACAACACAGGCAGACATATTTCCCTTCCGGATTTAGTCGGAAATTCGATAAAATTTTTAAATATTTAAATTTTTAATTAAATTCGAATACAATTTTTGTGCTAAGACCACATACCAACTTCCATTAATTTATCTCTTTGCGTTTTTCGGTTATCCCATTCGCAGACGGATCTTGAAATCGAATTTTGGCGCTATTTGAAAGTTATCAGTTTAAACATACCGACTCTACTTAAAAGTAACTTTTGGAGCTTTAAAAGAGATATCTATTAAATTCTATAATCATTTCCAGTTTTGTTATATCATATAAAACAAGAGCCGGAGTCTTTGCCCTGTAGCATCATCGCCAGCTGTGTCGTAAGATACAATTGCATGCGTATCTACCCCGCCTTTTTCAGTGATGTCATCTCATGACCAATGGCGGGGAAGCTTTTGTAGTATTTAAAGGCGATATTCCACCTGATCATTCACTCACTTTTTGTTATCATCTCACTGCGCGCGTGGTCATATGATGTAGTAGTTTAATTTATGTTTTAACTTAATTGCTGTTCTATTAAATATGTTAACGTTCTGAAACTTGTGTTTCTATTCTGTGTTACCTGCACTGTGTCGCCATGAAGCAACCCTTCTGAAGAAAGTGAGTGTAAGTGCAGTGGCGACTAGTGAGCTGAGAAACGAGGAGGGCTGCAAGATATTATTTATCAAGGGAATACATTTTTAAGATGTTACTTTATCTTTCAGTATGCCATTTTTTTTAATTCCAAAGCCAGATATGAAGTTACCTGCTTTTCAAACAAATTAAATAACCAGCATATGACATTTACTACTAGTTTTACTAACAGAAAATTGAGTGAATGTTGATGTGACGATTCTGATGACGAAAAAAGAATAATAAGAGCTCCACATACACACTTCCCTCCTCACCCACTTCACTCGATAACACTCTTCCAAAAATGAATATCTTCTTCAAAAGAAATCTAGCCGTTTATGAAGAGAAACCAAATAATCAATCAACCAGATGTGTTTCTGTCGACCCAACACAAACCGAAACCAAAGCCCATAAACAGCCAATGAGATTGCCACTTCGTGTGGGAATCAGGTAAAAAAGGAAAATAAATTAAAAAGAGCATCTTTTTCCTCTTTCAGTTGGCTCCGTGCCAGCCAGAGCTGCTCGCCCGGCAGCCCATAGCCCGCCTAAGTTAATGGGAGAAAGGGTTGCTTTTCCTCTCCGTGTTTTCGGTGCAGTGAATGAATTTTTGGGGGCAGAGTACTTTGCAGCTCAGACTTGCTTCTCTCTTAGGCTACAAACACACGACGCGGTTACGCCGAAAGCTGCAAGTGTGACGCGTCGTATGATCCCGTGTTCTTTAATGGCGCTGTTCACACTGGCGCGACAAAGTTGTGTAACAGGCTCTCATCGTGTTCGTACCCTGTTTCGCCAATGAAAGCGCTCCGGTATTAACGGCAAATAGTCACATGCTCCCATTGTAACGATTGACGGTGGTCACACGTGTTATTTTACGAAGACGTTTTAGCATTACGGGGATGACAGCGCGCGTACCCTGCTTCGCCAATGAAAGCGCTCCAGTATTGAAGAAAAATTGTCACATGCTCCCATTGTAATAAGTGACGGTGTTCACACGTGTTATTTTACGAAAGCGTTTTAGCATTACGGGGATAACAGCTCCAAACGCCGAATCTGTTTTTTGAAGTTAATTAAAAATTTATAAGTTTTTACATTATTTTAAACTCTTTTGGTTTTTTCTATTAACATATTCTGTATCTACTGATATTATTAATTTCTACAAATAATTAAAGCGAATGTGTCTGTATTTGTACAGGATGAAGATGTAAAATCAAATTAATTTTTGTTCACTTTTTTGACCCAATCGCTCAAGCTGAAAGGTAGAGGTAGAAGCGGAAAGTAGTAACGGAAGTGAAACTCGGCATTCCGCAATATGGCCTTGCGTTATTGTGTAGTGAGAAAAGACGAATAGACGATTTAAACACCTTTTTTCCAACCGATTCAAACGAAAATTGGGCACATATCTAAAATTAATGTTAGCAAACCTCATACCAATTTTTATTTATCTAAGTCATAGAGTTTAGGAGTTACCGTGTTCACAAGTATGCGATTATACAGACCGACAGACAGCCTTTTATACAGTTCTTTTGAAGGATTTGGTCCAAAATTTGATGCGGACCTACTTTTCTGATGATAAAACTGTGCACCCAATTTTATCCATCTAGCTATTTAACTTTTTGAGTATCGAGTTCACATGAACACGGCGAAACAGACAGACAGACTTACCGTGGATGGATTTTGTCCAAGATGCGATAAAACCTACAAATTATGTGTAAAGATCACATACCAAATTTCATCCCTCTAGCTCTAACTGTTTTCGAGTAATCGTGTTCATAGAAGGACAGCATAATTCCATAATTGTGTTTTTCGGACTCAGGGAGATGTAAAAGGTGGAGATTCATCAAAATCTCGAGTTCGAATTTTTTGACGATTACAATATTTTCTCTCTGTATACGAGAAAGTAAAAAAAAGTTATTGTCAGATATGCTTAGGCAAACAAATGGCCATGAAAAAACAATTCCTTTCTTTCAAACATTCTTATTTATCTTACACTTCAGATTACATGCTGAAAGATCTGATCACTTTTCTCAACACAACAAGATAACCTTGACAACCCTGGCCGCGATAAAAGGATAAAACTGCGATACTAAGCATTAAAAAATGAGCTCTCTCTTCGCCTCCACAAACAAAATAAAATAACATAAAACCGACTCCAAACAAAACTTTCGAGCAACAAAACAAACACTGGAAAAAATAATGAAAAACGGCTGGAAAAAACCGTCATGGAGGAAAAATCGTCAACGACCATCGAGATCTGCTGAGTAGCTTTTCCTATCATCGTCGATGACTTGTTCGACGAAAAGCCACAAACCGGAAAAAAGAACAGATTTAGGCGATGTGCACATCCCTTGAAGTCGGAAGATATCATCCTCGTCTCTGCTAGTAGAGGGCAAGGGCATGTTCTCGCTCTTCTTGCTGTTGCCATGGTAACTGACGTCATCTTCTCCCTGGCCAGTGCCTGCAGACTGTTAGCTCAGGTATAATATTGAAGCACAATTATACTGTGATCAACGACAATCCCTGCATAAATTGACTCTGTCCATGAGTCACGTGGAGTGATCAAGTGTTTGTCCTGTATTATATTGTCACGGTGACGATGCTTCATAATAGGGTTAAAGTTCCTGTAGAACGATTGTGTGATGAAAACCAGATACACTGTGATGTGATTTAGAATTGTTTCCCATTGATTTATAGTGTAATAATCAAAAGATTTTAGAGAATATACTAGGTTATCATGTGCCATCATGTATTTTAGATAATGTACTCTTAGTTATTAGGTTGATGCACAGTCGAAGGAGTTAATTTCAAAGTGAAAGTATAGAAAGTATATTGTGATTAGTGTCAAAAATCCAACCTCCAGGTTTGATGAATCTTCACTTTAGAGATCCATCCACAAATCATCCGCCTTAGTGTTTCGATCTGGTGCATTTGAAATCTTCGAGGGTCAAACGTCCTCTTGCTGATGTAGAGTGGAAATCTGTAGACGGGTTGTTGCCTAGTGTGTGTCGTTCCGTCATTTGACGATGAAAATTGTGAGATGCCTCAAAACAAGTAATATATAAAAAAAAAGTGTAATTTCTACTTAGGACAACAAAGAAAAGTTTTTATTTTGGAAATTTTTCTCCCATATAAATTAAAATTAATTAATTAAATTTAATTAATGAATAAATATTTGAAAAACTGTATTATTTAAGTGTCATCCATTACAAGTTTTAAAAAATGTAGTTTGAACGAGTGGATGAATAAAGTATTTTTATTAACGATTGGAAAATTTGAACAAGATATATAAATATATATAGGAGAGTGTGAACTAATAGAGGAATTGAAAAATAGACCGTTTATCCATTCAAACGGGGAACTAAACATTTTTTATAAATGCCAACAAGAGATATTTTTCAGAATATAAATTGGTGCAAAATGTTAAGTTTGAAAATCTCTTGACCCTGGTGTGATTTAAACACGCAGCCTCTGATCTGGAGTCAGACGCGCTATCCGTTGCCATGAGTCCGTTCCGATTTCTTATCCCACACCATGATCGTAGACTGATGAGCAATAAGATAAAAGTAATTAATTAATTATCAATGAATTCATTTAGAAAACTGTAGTTTAACATCAGTGTCATCCACTACAAGTTTTAAAATGTATTTAGACTGAGTGGATGTATTTTATTAACGATTGAAAATTTGAACAAGATATATAAATAAATATACAGGCGTCCAGAAAGGACTCCTGTTCAAAATAAACATCTCGAAAACAAGATCGATGGGAGGAAATGGCAAACGGTATGTTTATTAGTGAAAGCTGTAAGAATTTTTAAGCAGTTTGTAAGTACAAAGCTGCTAACATGGCGCTGTACGCCGTAAGCTCATATCAGCTCACTTTAAATGAAATAATCAGGTGAAAACATTCTTTTGCAAAAATCACATCACAATGATTTTTTCAAAATGTTCCACCATTGGGCACAACAGAGGTGGCAAACGAAAGAATGAAATTTTACCACTATTTCGTACTGTCTACAGAAATAGATCTCACAGCACATGATCGCCGATTCAAGCTCGTCCAGCGTGGCGGGTCTTCGATAGACAATGTCTTCAATGCTAGACAAAAATAGGTCAATCAGGGGTCAAATCCGGCTGAAATGGGGCCAATTCATACCTGCACCATACATTTGGGATATTCCAAAGCAATGACTCCATCTGTGAAGTATTCATCAAGAAAGCAGAAACACTTTGTTGGCACATTTATGTGGTCGGCTCCATCTTGCATAAACACATTCAGTACGTGGTCGATCCTCAACACTTGCTGTGTGGCGACAAATTGTTTCCAAAATTGCAACGTAACGTTCAATAGTGACCGTTCTCGAATGAAAAAAAGTGAATAATGCCTCTTGCGACCCTCACACATACACAGTAACTTTAGGAGAATACAGGGCTTGACTTCACATACTATGGAATTTCAAACCCCAAATCGCTGCCTGTTTATTCACGATTCCTATCTAGGTGGAAGTGTGCTCTTGTAAACCAGATGCGCCACATCAAATCCTTTCATCAATCATCAGAGCATCTGATAGCAAGTCAACCCTTGTTGCACAGCTCGACTGGGTATGGCGTAGAGTTTAATTTTGAATGAAACATGTAGGCTCTTTCTCAGTATTTTCTGCGTGCTGGAACGCTTCAAACCAGTCTCAGATGCAATTCTCGACGAGATACTTGATTTCTTTTGTGAATAATTTCAGAAACTGTGGCGACATTTTGTGGCGTAACTGCAGTTTGCTGGCGCAACATTCTCACTAGATCATCAGTTACGCTGTCTGTCTATGTTGGCGAAGAGCGCGTACGAATGGTTTGCGCATCGGGTCCTTTGGAACATTAAATCGCGCTTGAAAACTGCGCCTTGTTGCCGTAGGTTCCCTTTAACCTGTGGTACTTCTAGCACCAGAAAAGCGCTGTTCAATGGAGTACATTCGTTTCCTTTCCTTCGTTCCCTTCTACAGCTTCAATAGCCGGGAACTGATCGCTCTGGGTTTCCGATCACTATTTATACTTTAGGGTACGTATGTCGATTACATTACCTATTTGCAGCTTTTGTAATCATTATTTCAAACTGCTGTATAAAATTTTACAGCTTTACAATAAACATAGTCATTTATGACCGATCTTTGTTTCGAAATATTTATTTGAAATCAGGGAGTCCTTTTCTGACACCCTGTATATAGGGAGAGTGTGAACTAATATAGGAATGAAATAACCTTCGGTAGCTTCAAACCGGACATTAATGACTAAACTAAACTAAATATTTTAACGGTATCGACTAATTAACTATTTAAAATATATGGACTTGTCACGTATTCGCCGTTTAATCCACGTGAGTCTTTTCTATTTGGTTATTTGAAGCATTTGTCATATCGATAAAATCCCTACGACATTGGAAGAAACCGCTGCGAATGTCCAAGTTTCCAACTATGCTGCGGACGTCTCTAGAAGTTTCCTGGTATGATTTATGCATGTAAATGAGAATGGTGACACTTAGAAATCATCTCTTATGTGCTGAATCATTGACGGCATGAAAAGGATTACTTGTCACTGACATTTGGTACACAGGGAGAAGTACCAAAACAAAATCTGACCTCGTACATTAATTTACTAAGTAACTTTTAACAATTACCAGCATTATCTTATTGCCTTTTAAATGCAATCAATTTTCGACACTAGTGCGTTAGTGTATTGGAAGAAATGGATCGTTAAAAGATCAGTATACCCACCGTTCTACCCTCAAATTCTCTACTAAACATCTTGCCTATCGTCCTCCGAAAGTATTCCGCCATTTAAATTTTTTTTGAAGTCCGCTTAGAACTTTAGTTTAAGGCCTAGTTTGAAAGCAAGAGGCTATATTGAGATGGACCTGTAATTTTGACACGTTTAGAGCATGACGGAACTTGAGCTGGATGCTCACTATCCAGACTTTCAAGCACATAACGTGAGGATATTTAAAATCCTGATATCCCATGCATTCTGAACATCTTCCGATCCACACCATGATGTTCCTCATCTGAGAGGAGAGCGTGTAGGAGTTTTTATTGAAGCGTTTGGGTCTTATAGTTGTGGGGCCAAGTTATGTTCAAGTACATCAAGAAATGTGAATGTATATCGCGTTCAAACAAATGCAGATAATTTCAATTTATATGCATACAGATGGTTAATTTCAAAAGAACAACAGCTCAGTTTTTAAAAAAATATTTCTCTATAGATTAAATGCCTAGCATTTCAAAACATATTCAATTCTTATATGAGTGTTTAAGAATTTATATATTCTTAACCTGCATCAGATACTTCCACTACTATAAAATTTGACACTGTGTAATAATTTACTGGATAATTTTTCCATTTTCTTATATTTTTAATATCTTTACCCTGAAAGCTTATAAACCTGATAGATTTTATGTTCTTACAGACCATAGATCTTCACTCAATACTTACTAAAAGCAATGAGTAACCAAAATCCTGATTATTAACTTTTCCGTCTTCCCATTAACATAAATTATCGCTAGTCTATACCATTTGGCAATCCGCCGACAAGTTTAAAACACTATTTCAAGCTCGTGAGCAGTAAAACAAAAAGTAGATATAAACCGATAATGTGATTAGCGTGATACTATACCTCTATTCTCCAAAAATCAGCTTCCCACATTCCTCAAGCATAAATTCCAAACAAAAAAACTGCAGTCCGTCCGGCCAAAAATCCTTCTAATTAAAGGGATTAAAGCAAAACCCTTGCCAGCATGACATGATGAAAAAAGTAATGAGCAAAAAACAATTCCCGACTAATCTCTTTCCGAGAATTTACAGCCGGGGCGTTTCTGATATAACTTAACTCCCTATAAGCCTTAAGAACCCAAAAACCCTAACGATATTTTATCGCCTGCAGAATCCCTCAACACCTCGACTCGATCGAAGAAATTAAGATGGAAGGAAGTAAAAAAAGAAGAAACTTTACCTCTTCCTCTAAAGAGTTAGCGCAACTTTTCCATCTCTTTTAACTAAGCATGAAAAATTGGACTCCATGCTATTGTGTCGAGAGGTTCTAGATATTTAAATGAGGGAAGGCCCTCGCCTTTCGCAGAAAGTGTTTACTATGCAAATTGGAGGCAGCCTCCCCATACATCAGGAGTCTCCGGCTAAGTTTCGACTAAGCCCCTGCTTAAAGGAGGCAAGAGGGCTTTTCAAAAGACACGGTCACCTCGGGATGTCAGCCCTTTTATGAGGGAAATGCTTGGGTAAATAGATGGGTGAATGGCGAATGGGACGGAGCCCGGATTCTCTCGGATTTGAGGTTGCCGAGCGGGATTGAAGAGGAAAATGAATTTATTCGGCTCCGAGGAGCCAGTGGCGTTTGATCCTCGAGTCGTGGCTCAGGCAGGTGAGGGGAAAGGTGCCTAGTTTTGTTTCCAGGACTTGCTCGGCTGTGGAAAGTTAATACTTTGAGACAGCTGAATCCCTGAGGTGTGTGCTAATATGGTATGATGTAATTTACAACTGCACTGGTAGCAGAATGCAGGCGGGTATAAAGACGCAGTGTAGTTAATATGTTCTTGAGCAAACGAATGCCATAAAGAAAGGTTGCTGTCTCTCGCTAATAATTTTTAAACTGATTTTTCTTCCGAATTTATTACAGGGTTGTTATAATTTAAGTTAGGCTCTAGAGTCGGTTCTAAAGCATAAAACGAACCAAAATTCCACTAGAATGCAGTAGAAGTTACAAGCTCTGTGAAAACAAAGAAAGTAGTGTAGGGTGGTGCGCTGTCTTCCACAAAAACGGTACTTTGAACAAAAAAAAAAAGACTTTACTTTCAGAACTGAATTTCAGCAGTTTTTAATTAAACTAAATATACTCAAATGAACTATTCAATTTTTCTTCAGTAATAGAAGGGAAATTTGCAAAAATCACCTCAGGTATTGGCACAGTGCCACCTATTGACGAAAATTTTAACTTTCTTCTTTTTTTAAAAAAGCTTTTTCGGTTTTCACAGAACGCGCCACTTGTACTTTCTTTGTTCTATTTTTCTTTTCTTTTTTTCGTTTGGAACCCTAGAACTGGCTTTCAGGCCTTCTGAATAGGCAAACTTTAATTACAACAACCCTGTATGTAACATCGATTGTTTCGTAACATCTGTAGAATTCATGATTTTATAATATATGAATCATGAATTTCTAGTTAAAGTTTCAGTTATAAAGTAAAGTTTCAGGTTAAATATAGTAGAAAATTGACGTAATCCAAGGATTATCAATCTTTTTAAGTATTTGACACCCAACCTTCTATATTAGTTTAAACTTTTTTTTTTATCATGGGTGGTACAGATGCTGTACTAATTAAATTTTTATCTTTGCTTACGGTCTGGTAAGTTTGTTTTACCAGTAGGACAATAATCTTTCAGTACCCTCGCGGTACTAATCTGTTAAGTCCTTAATCATCTTATATAATTTATTTTTCAATTATTTTGTGATGTTAGGTCCTTACCGAGGTGGAGGCGAGATTGGCCCCCGCCAATGGCGCAGGCAGAGAGGACGCGCAAAAATGACATCTGAAAAACGAGTTTTAAGAGTTAAAATGATACGATCTGCAGTGTTAATGAAAAAATATATTTAGAATATGTACCGAAATCCAATAATAAGCTTTTATGTCACTATTTAAAAATTACAGGTAAATTAAAATTCTTTTAGGAAATATATATAACTTGTAATTTATTTACTGCAGTGATACAGTTTATTTGTTTTGTACAGTATTTTTCAACAATATAGTTAATCAAAGCATCATTTTTCAAGAATGCGTCATTTTGATTAAACCTGCTTACAAAGTTATAAAATTTGCTACATCTGAGTAGAAAAAAATATTGCAGTAGTTATATTAGGGGGATGGCAGAGGGAAAGAACAATTAAGAAAAATGTAGCACGTAGCGTGTGGGGAGGGGGGCACAGCTTTGCGCAGGATCACCTCGATACGGCCCTGAATGACTGTCCAGAAACTTTTGAATGAAGGAGCTTTGAATAAATATTTCGATTCATGAGTCCGTTCAGTCACTCTAAGCCAGGAGACATATGGACGAGTTTTCTGGTTGGTATATTTTGAATTCACCAGCCGTTCTTCGGTAACCCTCCGATTTAAGCAATCGCCAAATCCATTTGAAAACTGCATCAAGCGCCAAGTTCGAATCAGTTCTTTCTTTAGTACATAAAGTGTTGAATTCCGTGTTCTTTCAAGTTTGTGTAATCCTCTCTTTTTAAATCGGTTGAGAAAAGTTCTTAAAGCATTTAAATTCGAAATGGAACTATTTTAATGAGCTAAATCGTTTAGTTAAAAATTTAACCGTTAGTGATTATCTAAATCGTATGGTTAAAAATTTAACCTCCAAACAAACCTTGGAAGTCGCTAAAAAGAGAGATAAAGAATAATTATGGCAACCTTTCCACGAAATTAGGCTTTTAATTTAAATAAACATTGAGCGTTACAATAATAGGAACATTAAATTTAATATTTTCAAAGTATTCTTAAGGTATAAGATTAAACAACTCCACTTTAAACATTAATTAATGTCTTCAAACAGAGTGTTGAAATTTTGAAGATTCCCATTGACTAAACATTATCACCGGAAGTTGATTTGCCCGGAGGAAAACCTACTTTACCGCAAATAAACAAAACAAAAAACTCGTCCAAAGGGATGTAAAAGCTTCGAATGATGCAAGTGCAAAGAAAAGTCCATCGATCAAGGTGCAATGTAGGGGAGGGTTGCCTTATTTGGACCGTTTCCTAGATTGGATATCGTATTCGTCAATTTTATTGAATACTTTGACCGTAAATTAGGCAACTTAATTTGCGACGATGTAAATTAGTTCGTTGAACCACTTTTATGCGAAAGCTCTTCGTGGGTGCTATCGGTGAATATGTGGTTATGTTTAATTATCATCAATGAAATATTTTAACAAAAGACCAATAGACTTTACGCTGTTTTAAAGCAAGTAACAAAATCTGTTATCCCCAGAAAGAAAACTTTTTGGTTACAATTTAATAAATGAATTTTATTAAAATAGTTTTAAGATTAGTTTGGAGGAATTATTTTTGTTGTTGTACAAAGTTACTCAGATTGGTCCACAAACAGTTGCCTGAATTGGACTGGTGAAATCAAGTTGATTCGAAGTAAAGGAATAGTCCAGTAAGCAGTTATCATCATAAACTAGTCATCATCATAAACTGCAACAGGAACAAGCCGCAACAAAAAAAGGAACATAAAGGCATCAAATGTTGTTACAAAAAGACGAAGATTAAGTCTACACGATTTTTTATGATATACGAGGAACCAAGGAAAGAAGAGGTAGTGATACAGTGCATAAAATGCCATACTTGGGTTCATACCATGTGTGTTGGTGGGGATTTGAGGATAAAAAATATTTTTGCCTTAATTTCGCTTAAAGACATTGGGGATTCAATTTGAAAAACCAATTTCCTTAATTGGAAAGAAGACACAATTTAATATATATATATATGCTACATTTTCACTTCATTCTAAAATCATCGGACAAATTTTAAGAGTTAGTCGGGCATACAGAAACAACTCATTTTTGTACTAGAACATCCTTTTCTTTTCCTTAATTCACTGGCAAAGAGCCCTCTTCGGCACCCCGTCCCTTACGTTTGCGACCCCATGTTCTAGTGTAAGAATGACTTGTTTCTGTATGTCTGAACTATCGTTAAAGTTTGTCCTACGATTTTAAATTCACCCTGTATATATGAAAAGATAAAAAAAATGGTTTCGTTTTCATTACATCGGGTTCATTTTAAATCCTACTTCTACATGTTGGGTACCACTTTTTGAGAATTTATTCAACTTAAATATAATACTGTTGCAACTTTAAAATTTTATTGCTTATTATTAAATTATTGCTTATTTTATTGTTTATTATTGTTAAATTACTGCTTATTCCATTGTTTATAATCTACACTATTAAATTTTGAAGATAAACAAATGTATGTATCTATCTATCTATGTTCGACTATCTTCTCACGAACCATTGAATGCAGAAACGAGCCGAAAGTACTAAAAGGTGGGAAATAATCCAAGGAATCCATTTTGATCATTGAAATTTCGAAATTATAATTAGTTAAAAAGATATTCATTAAGAACGTCAAAATGAATGAATATACCAAGCTGCCATCTAGGCAGACACAATTTCCCTTTTTTCCCCTGTTATTAAACTTTCACATCCGGTGTTGTTCCATTTTTTTACTTATTTAACGGAAGCTTGGTTTGTAGAAAATGTTTTTCTTTTCTTTTTTAGCGATCTTCCATGTTTTGATCGATAAATATCGGAAAAAATTGTTTGGAATTTTTTCTTTCTTTTTTTGGTTTACAGTGTTTTTTTTCATATCATTACTGTTATATAAGGCTATGTGTTGCCATCTATCGAGCAGAGACAAGTTTGAGTCTTTTTGCCTATTATTAATTTTTCACACACGGTGTTCTTGTGTTTTTAAAAAATTTATTTAACGGAAGCTGGATTTGAATAAAAGGTTTTCTTTTTTTCTTTTTTAGCCAGTTTCCTTGTTTTGATTTATAAACACCGTAAAAAATCGTTTTCTTGTTGGTTTATTTGTCTTACATTTTTTAACTTCGTAACGTTTGTTGGGGAAAGTAAGTGACAATATTTGTTGAAAAAAAACGGAAGCGGGCAAATGAAAAAATATGGACCCTGAAGTCTCACGTGTTCTAAGTTCTCTCCGCCAGAGAATATCGCATTATTCGAGATAGCCCATGCAACGCCGGGCCACGCAGCTAGTAACTAAACAATTGCTTATTTCATAGCTTATTATTATTAAATTATTGCTGATTATTAAATTATTGCTGAGTATTATTAAATTATTGCTTAGTCTATTGCTTAGTGTTGTTAATTATTGCTTAGTGTTATTAATTATTGCTTACTTTAATGATTATTATTATTAACTATTTTATAAAATTATATATATTTTTTTAACGTGGGTTTCAAAATATTTTATTGTATTTTAAAATGATATACTAAAAATAGCACTGAAATCGCAGTTATCAATTTCGTTTTTTTTTTCTATACATTACTCAGCTTTTTTAGTTTAACAGGAGCATCAAGAAGCAAATCTACAGAGCTGCAAAGAAATGCCAGTTTCTCTGGGAGGGCGTCGGTAGCGTATCTCTTTCCTCATAGTTAGGCTTATTTTTATGTGTGTGGCACAGTCTCGATTCCTTCGGAGATCTGTCATATGCATGAAACTGTTTTTTTATTAAATTTGTGAAGGTTGAAGCTTCTGGAGAGCACGGGTGATAAACCTCAGGGATCAAACCAGTAAAATGATCGCATTGTTATACACCTTTTTATTCTTAACACTACTTACTTATAACAACTGAGACAATAACCATGCAGCATTTAATTTAAATTGGTAGAATAACAGTTTCAGTTTTAAATAACTTAGCATTTAGAAGTTTATTTGACTTACATGAACATTAAATAAAACTGAACTTTAACATTGTTTACATATTACAGAAATGGTAAGCAATAATGAAAGCATTCAAATGATCTGAATTACCAGGGGTGCTGAATTTTTCTTCGTAAAAAGAGAATTATGAATAGATAAGTGTATTTTAGGTTCAAGAAGAGTATTGTTGTGCCCACTTTTATTTACGCATTTTGAGAAGGAAGAAATTTATGAAGATTCATCGACAACATTGTAGTAACAGTTTCAACAATGACTTTTAAGCAGATCAAGAACAGCAATAATTAACGTATGATATTATTATGAGGTATTATTAACCCAGATCTTTGGGTAGCGCTCCGATGTTACCAACACTAAAACTCGCGCCATAGCACTGCGAGACGTTAAACAGCATTATTTCATTGTCAGAGAACCTAAATTTCAGTAATTTCAAATTTAAAAGAGTTATTGTCGTTTTAATTTCAAATTTAAAAGAGTTATTGTCGTTCTAATTTCGAATTTAATAGTTCTAAAATAGTGAAATAAAATTTTCTATCGATTGATGTAAAATTTATCTCTCTATGATCAATAGTCCCCGAGAAATTTTAAATTATATTAATCATATATTTCAAATTAATTTCCGTTTTTTAATAGAAAGTAGTAAATTACTTCAGTGGTATATCATGCGCGTGTTATAGTTTGCATCCCACGATGTACGATGGATTTCACGGATGGATACCACGATGGATTTTTTCGATGCCACGATGAATTTTTGAATAAAGAAATATGTAAATAAAAAAATATTTCCTGTCATAAAACATGTGTTTATTTTATTTGTTTTCAATCAATGTTAAGCATTTCTCTCGCAGATATATATCTATTTAAACACGTCAAATTTAACGGGAAATCTCTCGAATGAAGATGCAATTTGCACCCGTCAAACCATGACGGGTGATTTTCTAGTATTTCATAAAGGAAATGCAGATCACGTTAAGGAATCGTGAAACCTCAATTAGTTCTGCTGTTGTTTCCAGTTAAATCGGAGTACCAAATAAGTACCGGAGTAATTTCTGAGAATTTTAACATGGATACATTATTCATCATGCATATATAATTAAAATACAGGTACAGTGGAACTTCGATTAACCTACACCTCCCGGACCGGGGCTGTGACGATAACCAAATAGACGGACAACAGAATTATAAATATATATGCACAGTAACGTAGTTCCACTGCTGGCTTGGGACGAAAATAAGAATAAAATCCTCTAAAAGTGAATATTACATGCATATTGTGTTTAGTTTTACAAAACTATCATTATAAACTTCAATACAAGAGTAGTAAAGTACAGAAGTGTATTGTAATGATATAAACCTACGTTACTTTTCACATTTTAGACGATGATGGATAACAGAAACTAACAGTTAAACGAGTGACATTTAATCGAAGTTTTACTCTATTCACATTAGGTTTAGAAGAATTGCTATAATTAATCAATTTCGTAGTAATATATCTGCGCTCTCATAACTCCATTTATGCACAACATTGACTGAAGAATGCAGAGATTAACCCTTTGATAAATGTATTCCAGTAATTCGCATTATGATAAGCCTTTTCCGCAATCTTTAGATAATAAATTCACGGGGAATTACTTTTTCAAAATCCCTTTTGTGTCTATACGCGCACATCGAAGACATCTTATTTTCTCCCAGCTTTAATAACGCTGCAATTTTCTTCCGCAAATAAATCTCTAACCAATCATCATTTAGAATTATTACTTCCCGAATTCACTTACTCAAAGTCCTCGAACGAGATTAGGCGTCCGATGTGAATTAGAGGACCTTAAAAGAGGACGCACCTAATCGAGGCAGCGGACGCTACCTCGCCGTGTGTGGATTACGGTTCCTGCCAGATTAAGTTGGCTCCGCAGTTAATCTTCATTTGGACGAGCGTTATAATTGCGCGCACCCCCGGATTAACTTAATCCGCTCAAATTTAGAGGTAATGGTTTATGTCTATAGATGGAGCGGATGGTTTTGGGAAATAGGGTTGTGAGGGAAATTGGGAAACGTTGGGATATCTGGATGGCATCGAATCTTAAGAAGGATTACGCGTTATGGGAAATTTAGTAATTACTGCCTGCAGTTTTTGAAGTTATAAAGGAGTAATAAAGAGCAGATAAAGTTACCTTTGTTGAGGTATTTAAGATTCATTTTTTCTGTTTTACATCTCTTTTTATTTTAGGGGTGGCTTAAAAAAACTTCGTATGGTGAAAATAAGTATTTCTGATGGAAAACAATTAAATGAACATTTGAAAAGATACTTTCTCCATGTATATGTTACAGTCGATGCGAAAACTGATTATTATTAAAAATAACCATGCGATTTTTCAATCAGTTATTATTAATAATAACCGTGGTTTGTATTAATAAAAACTGACTATTATTTTCATACTAACCGGAGTTTTAACTTCAACTATAACGTATGACTTCGTTACGAATAAGTAATAATATTTCCTTTTCATTCTCTGTTGCTAAGTATTTAAACTTTAGGAAATTTTACTTTATTTATACCGATTAAAATATTTCAAAAATTGTATCTTGTAAAATAAAATTTAAATTGTTTATTTTATATTTATGGAACGAATCCAGCCCCATGATACCTCATTTCCATGTGCAAAAATTAGATAATATATCAATAAATATTTCATTCAGTCACCGAAAATTTCAAATAATCCAGAACAAAGAAGTTTAACTTTAGGAATTTATCCGTAATCTAATCACAGATATTCTGTATAAACATATTCTTTGGAGATCGAAAAGGTTTTCATCTTCATTTACGTGGAATATTTAGCTTTTCTCTAGGAATTATTGCATATGTTATTAAGTTACTAGTTATAAAAAACTACAGTGCGAGCGGTTAAAAAATGATGTGCTGAGGTTTTGATGCCGGGAGGGAAAAGTATAGAAAAATGAAGCAAATCTGGTTTCAAATCCTATATATCTTTGATTTGTGAGAAAAGTCAACTCTTTTATCATGAAACTTGCGGCATTAATCCATCTCTACGAGTTGACACCAAACCTGAAAATATTTTGGTTCGATTTGAGCTATTGGGTAAATCACCTCTGAATGGCAAGAAAGATACGAAGGTTATTGTGAAAGTACCTGTTAATTTTAAAACACTGTCGCGTATTGCAACTGGACATATACTTCTTTTTTTAATTTATGTTATTATTAGCACAGAAATATCGATAAACGTCCGTAGTACGCCGAGGAATATTTGAATATGCAGAATGGACTCCCCGAGTATTCATTCATGAAATAGTGCGATTTTGTTGAAAAACTGGCTAGAATTACAATTCTATTGATTTAAATAATTTAACTCGCTCTTAGGAAATATTTTTATTGTTTCAAATAACATAATTTAATATTAAAAATAATTTTTTTTAACCTGACGCTATTATTTTTTCAAAAGTCGCCGAGTTCACCAGTTTAAAGATTCTTCACTATTATGACAATCGTTCTGTCCTTTTTTTATTCACAGGTGATCTCCGCCAAGAATATTATTATTCGTGCTGAATGTTGCGTGCATACTTACATGCAATATTCTTCCATATTCCCGCTCCCACAATATTCACCTTACTGCCTCCCAGAATAATTTTGGCAGCGTAATTAAGATTTATTTTTAACTTTTAGATTATGATTTGACGTAATGTCATACACACCCTAAAAAGTAAGTTTTGCTGGAGAAACAAGGAAAATCTTTTATCGACTTCAGCCGATGAAAGATGAGATCTGTGTTCTATCGCCCATTTTGGCCACTGATGGGTTACCTGTTATTGTTATCCCTCATTAGCAGTGAATCTAAGTATCAGATGAGCAATGATATCATAGTTTATGTGAGTAAAACTATTTCCACGTGATTATAATTGATTTTTATAAGTTCTGCCATGGAAGTGAAATCCTTATACGTTTATACCGAGTGCACATTTCTATCGTTTACCAAGCCCAGTCTCATAAGAAAACATTTGTTGGTGCAACACCTGTACTGCCAGTAGGATGTCAGAGGGGATGTTCAACCTTCAACTTTTTCGAGCATTTACACAAAAATACGCGTTTTGTGTTTAATTTCGCAACATAAGGAAGAATATTGTGACAAAAATCGTCTTGTGTGTGCACGGTAGAAACCGACAAGCCAGATAACGGAGAAAGACTGTTTATTCACGGATATTCCGTAAACACAAAGCCCAGGTAACAGGAACAATAGCACTTACAGATATTATCCACAAAACAGACAACAAATCACTAGCAATAACAATAACAGCACTTCTAGACCTAGCAACACAAACAGACAGCAATTCAATAATAATAACAGTAACAGCACTTTCAATAGCGCTCAGCTCACCAGCTCGCACCGCAGATGAATCTCCAAAAGATTCTTCAAAGGCGTTCGCAGTCGATCAACACACACACACGTGATCCGAGCACAGCGCTATTTATAGTCTCCCCGACAGGCCGTGACGTCACATGGAATCATCTGGAGAAATCCGGATCTCGGCTCCTAATAAAGATATCGCTAAATTTCTTTATTTTTGAGATCTTTCATTTTGTCGAAAAAGTCGCCAAATTTCTCGCCAAGTAGCCGAAATGTTCGCCAAGATCAGGGACTTTGGCATAGCTGCCTATGGCATTCCCTACCTACCCTTGTAGAACTCTTTTCCCAACCATAAGACTATCGAGGCAGGAAAGCGACATTCACATTTTTGTAAGAATATCGAACAAGCATTTTGGAACTCTTCTCTTTCACTTAGTGTGTCCAAAATTTGGCAAAATTCTACAATTGTGGTATGAAGATCGCATACCAAATTTCGCCAGAGTAACTCGATGCGTTTGTGATTTATCGCATACACATACAGATTGAAGTCAATCATAATCCCAAAAATATTTTTTCGGGCACAAGGAGATGCAAAACGTGGAAATTGAACTAATTCTCGAGATCGAATTTTTTAACAATTACAATTCTTTCTCTCCGTATACTTCGCACGCGAGAAAGCAAAAAAGTTAAGCAGGCTTTACCAAATATTTCACGATTAAATTCGCAAATAATTTTATTTTTCAACTTAAATGCCAAGCTTTGGGTTGAACCTCGTCTATTCATCTTATCTATAAACTTCAAAGGAAAAGAAGTTTTTTGAATCCCCACTCTTTATTCACAAGCTACAGCTAAGTACCGTCCATTTAAGTAAGACCCATTATCGCTTTCCCTATCATCCAAACGCCTGGAGAATTAATAAAAATGCGGAAGTAGAGAATCCACAGGATCAAAGCGGAGCTGCCCGCAAACGGCTCGGGGGACACGATCCGAATGGATGATCCAGCGCTGGGGAAGGGGGGTGGAACTGTCGGGCGACAATTACGAACTCCCGCCCATCAAGAGGTCACGTGACTGGGATAGTGAGGACGGGCCATCCACCCCTTTGTCACTCCCGCGGGAGTGTTCTTCTCCCTTTGTTTCGATTCTCCAAGAAAAACTTCCTGCCGGGGTACGTGAGGGCGTTGGTAATTATTGCGCCTAAGCCCCCTTAAAGAAAAAAGGATTTTGAGGGGTGGGATATTAAATGAAAGGAAATAAAAAGAAAGTTCGATAAGATCTGGACGATATTTAATGATAGGGGTGGATTTTTTATGGATGTTTTGATCAGAACAGATAAGAGTTGGTGGATGTTTTACTGTACTGGCTGCATGTGGAAGCGTTAGCGGCAAATTCTTCATCTTCAAAATTCCGTAAGAATTCTTATTATTCTATTATAATTTAAATGCAGCACTTTTCTTCAGCCCCATTCTCTACCATAATGCCAGATTAATGATTAGAAATATTTAAATCATGAAAATATTCTCTGTTGTTTTGAATGCTGTAGTTTAGTTCAGTTTTGTTAATATTAACGCCGTGTTTTTGTAGAGCTATTTTGGGTCAGACTTCATAATTTTGAACCGTGGTCAGATGACGAGGACCACAACTGAAGCGGCACCTTTCTCTCCAAGGTTTCATGTCATATCAGTCGGAGAACGCTTGATCCTCGATGCCTGATTTAACGTGCAATGGACCCATATAGGAGGTAATATCAAAAGGTTTGACTAGTTCTGTAACACGCTAACAGATAGTAGCACAAAGCCGCACACACAAGCACAGAAAATATCGATATTCTTAAGTCAGTATGTATCCGATTGAATAATTCTCTTTTTATTATGTTTCATAGCAACAACACAATGAACGTTTAGATTAAAATGTTATTTAAAATTTTCAGAGGACAGTGCCTAAAATTCAACGTGTAATTTTCAAAATTTAATCATTCCATAACTTTCAATCATTTTAATCATAATTTCATCAACTTAATGAAATTCATAGGGATAGTTTCTTTGAAATAATGATGAATAAAGAAATGATACTTGAACGTTATAGAGGCCACCGAGATTGAATCGCCAAACAACCGATATATATCGCCAAGATAGAAGGCGGTTTGTCGATGTGAGAACATTTGTTTTGGGTGCGCAGTGAGCTTTTTATTGGTCTTTTGAGCACGCGATGCCTGAGGCATATGAAAAGGACAAATTATGCATGCGATGCCTGCGGCATTTGAAGTGGGTACTGGGCAAATTTTTTAGACTTAAAAAAACATCAGCGGCTTTGCTTTCATCAAAACGGAAACCTAGTAACTACGCTTGTTCATTGAATGCCGGGAATTTACGATTTTTAAAATGAGATCTCACTTCAAAACGTTCCTTCGTCAAAAAGTCAAGAGGAGTGAAGATCATGGCAGTCCTAAGAATGGAAATCCGTAGGTCGCCAAGTAAGCTTGGTGGCCGCTTTAACGAACAACTACCAAAGAAACTTTCAACTAATCCAATGTGGATGGAGGATGAGAATTTCTGTCAATAATTCTTTTTTCATTCTTATGTTATAGCTTTCTTAACTTATATTATTTCGACATTTAATATTTTTTGTATTCTTTTAATTAACTTCATGTGTATCCAGTTTGTAAAGATGGAATTTTGTAATCAATTTTTACTTACTTCTTGACCTACTAGAGCTCTGAAATTCAGCACAGTAGTGGGTTTCTTATAACAATAGAATTTTTTTAAAATTTTGAGAATCGATTGGTTTCAATAAAATTTTTATTCTATATCAGTGGCGCCATCTGGTCGTGAATTTCAGAAAAATTGATTACAAGGTTCAAATTATTTATAACAATAAATTTAAAAACAAATTAAGACTAAAAAGTAGCAAATAATAAAAATAAAGTTTTTAAATTTATAAAGACAATCTTGTATTAGTTTGCTGAAAAGTTGGAAACTATATATTTTTTTAAATATGGACTGCAAAGCAGAATCTTAAAAAAGGCCCAGGCAATGACAAAAAGATTAAAAAGAAATTGAACCATAATAAATACAAAAAAAGAAAAAAAAATTAAATATTCATTGAAAATTAAAGTATATCATAAATGAAATTTAAATTCCAGTTTTCTTAGATTATTTCCATCGTCGCCTCAAGCTTCAACGATTTTATTTAGACTTCATATTTTTGATTTAAAAAAAAAATTATACTTCCTAGTTTACTAATTAAGGCGTGTTTTCAAAAACGGTTTTCATCTTTACTATTTCCTTTCATCTGCTGTCCCCAAGCCTTTCTCAACACGAAAAGCCCTTTCAAACACCATCTTCCTCAGTAATACCCACCTTACAATATTATTACATCATCCATAAAGTATGCCGATGAAAGACATTTCTTTCAACCACTTCAAAAAAACCGATCGAAATAATACCAACGGAACATCTACCTCTGAAGAAGACGCTCCACATAAATGACCATACTAAACTCTTGACAACATAAGACTACAAAATTTCAAGTTTTCCAGAAAAAACTTTTTCTTCTTTGCCCGGGCAGAACAAAGAATCTCCTTTAAGCTCGATCTTCGTAGCAGCTGCCTTCTGTTCCCACGCAGACGACATCCATTAAGTTCGTCCACCCCCCTTCCTCTCGCCCCTCCCCTCTGTCATATCCTGACGTCAATCCCAACCAGCTGTCTCTCCAGGATAAAAAGGGTACAATAGAGGGAAAAACTTCTGATACACGATAGTGCTTTGCGTGTACCTGCGGTGGTAATATTCCTGTGATGGTCTTTGTTGGTTTTTGTTAAGTTTTCGGTTGTTGAGAAGGAAAATGGTAGCGAGTTAGGTTATCGTTACAGACAGGGTCGTCTTATCCAGTGGGCTATTTGAGCTGTAGCCCAGGGGTGCCGCTTATCCACAGGGGCATAAAAATTTATTCCAATAATGTAATTTTAGTTTTGAACCAAAAAATTATTTATTTATAATTTTAAATATGTAAAAATGTTATAGATTTTTTTTAAAAAAATAAATAAAATACAAATTGCTTATATAAGGGTCCTCACTGAAATAAGGGCCAATCCCCCTTAATTTCAGAATGACGGCAGCTATAGTCATGAAAGTAGTGTCTAGGTATAGTAAAACGTTTATGCGCTTTCCGATGAGATAACTTGCAGCGCCACCTGGTGGAAAACTCCTGAGTTAGCGTTAGTATCTCGTAAACGCTACAAAATGGGGGAAATATCAATTACAAAGTTGTAGAGCGTTTTCGAATTAGTACAAAACGACATCTTGTGCACATTAATAAGAAGAACAGAGCGCTTAAAATGCACATTTGTTTGTTCACATTTTCCGAAATTGTGATGTCACAAGACATAGGCATAAGTGTTATTTTGCGGGCAAAAAATGACCTCATTATACTTTTGCTTGTGGCAATAACTCAAACAGCAGGTGTACGGACCTTTCTGCCAACAATGCAGGACTTTCGTTGACCTATTACTGTTTCTTGTGCTAGCGCACCAAGTCTATGCTAATATGTGTTTAAATTGAAATTCGAAGAAGGGCTCAAATGTGCATTTTAGATGACGTAGAGCACTTTGAACACCGAATATAAAGATATCATGCGATAACTAATTCTTTTTTATCCTTTTAACCCGTTTTGTGACGTCACAGTTTCGGAAATCGTGAATAATCAAAAGGGCTTTTTAAGCGTTCTGTTCGTAGTATTAATGTGCAAAAGGTATCTTTTTGAATTAAATCGACAACGCTCTATAACTTTGTGACTGACATTTTCCCACTTTATTGTACCATTTTCGCGATAGGAAATATAACTCCGGAGTTTGCCATCAGGTGGCGCTGTAAGTTGTCT
>BGPR01009467.1:0-18085 GCA_013235015.1 Araneus ventricosus
CTGTGCTTCGTTCAGTTACGTACTATTCTTTTTTCAATTCCTGTGGATTCACACTCTCCCTATATATATTTATATATCTTGTTAAATTTTCAATCATTAATAAAATATTCTTATAATTCACGCACACTCAATTCAAATACATTTTTTTCATCAATGGTGATGACTGATGTATACAGTTTTTCAATTTTTTTCTTTTTTAAAAATTTTTTCTTTGTTGTCCTAAGTTGAATTGACTTTAATTTTTTTGTATATTTGTTTATATATACTATCATTCTGTCTCCAAACACAAGATCTACAAGAAAAATATCTGAGTCAGCATATGATTCTAAAACTTTATTCCACCGTAAATAAAGACCAGTGTTGACCCAAAATCAATTGAAGTATTGCATAAAATAAAAGTCGAAAAACAAAATATTTCTTTTGAGAGGGGAGTAAATTCGCCTCATTTATTTTAATTTTCAACATGTATATTTCTCTTTGATATTAAATCAATTTACTCTACTATTTGTTTTGAAAGTTATTATCATTATCATTAACTCTAATTATAAAATGGTGCATTTACAGCTCAAAAATGTAAAGTTCTTTTTCCTGTCAAACTATTTTTTCCCTTCAACATAGTACATCTTAGCATGGGGTGAAATTAGAAATACAGATTTTCTCTTTCTACGTTTGAAAATATGCAACCATTTTCACTTTCTTCCACATCTAACTGGAAAGTCTAATATACCATGAAAAATTCTAAAATAATATATTCAGTTTATTTTACTAAGTGTGGAGTGATAATCTTGCTTATCCTCACTGAGAATAAGATTGCTTCCACTTATAAAATAGTATTTTTATATTGATTTTATTCTTTATGTCAGGTTAGAGCCAGAGCTTCTGTTGTAACATCCAAAGTAAAGATTATGTAAAACAATACTGTATCTAAACATATCGGCTACATTATCTTCCCTATGCTTGATGATAAACTGTGACATAAGAATGAATTGTCATTTTCTATTTAAATTTAAAACAGCAAAAAAAAAAAACATTTATTGATAAATGTCAGAAAAATAATATGTGTAGAATATTGTATAGCTAATATATATCCAATGAGTTATCATCCTTTAGGTTTGAAACGTAATTTTTCCGAGAAAATAATCGATTACAATTTAAAATTTAATTCCTTTCAGGCATTATCAATTATTTCTAAATTAATTACGGAATTTATTGAACAGACTTTCTTGAATCAAGAGATACGCACTGCCTGAAGTCAAGTTCAACTGCTTACCGTGTGACTTATTCACCAATTTATAGTAATGATCAAGTCATGATTGTTGATCCCTGATGTACTTGTTTTTTTCATCGATTCTTTTTTCTTTTTTGGTTTTAATACGTTATAAAAAGACCTCAACTCCCACATCTTCAGAGGTTTTTTTTACAGCCATTTTCAGAAATTCTGAAATTCTGTTCAAATACACTGTAAAAAAAATCCCGTAAAATCACGGTTTTAAACTGGCAGTTAGGTTGGTTGCTAAACCATAAAGTTACGAGTAAATCCGTAGGCATAACAGTTTTTTACCATACGGAACAGTTTTCCGTAAAGTCAGTAAATCACAACGGTTTTTTTACCGATGAAATCAAGTTTCTCGTAAAATTAAGTCATCAAGTAAGTGACGTCATCAGAGTTGATTGTTTTCTCCTTCTGTTCGAGTTGAAATGTGCTGATGTGATTATCAATTAGAATATTAATTAATCAAGGCAATTACTAATTTCAGTTAGTTAATTAATATAATTCTTAATTGAACTTACTTGGACGATTTGATGCAAGATGGTGACAAAACTTCTAACTCCTCGAGCCGGATCAAACCGCGCGTATGAAATAAAGGAAGAGTCGCTCTAACCATTGACAACCGGAGACTTCATGGGTGAAGTAAAACTAATCTTATTTTAAAGTCACTATAGCTCTAGTGGCGCCACCTAGTGTGTAAAATCAACTATTGCCAGAACACGTGTTTTGGGTTACGCAGGTGACAACAGGTTACTGCAACATGTGTAAACAATAGCGGAGATGGAACCCTATTAAAACATGAGAATAGTCAATAAAATTACATTAAGAAAGGGAGAAGATTATCATCAGAAAGCAATACGTATGACGAAAAATAAATTTGAACTGACGGTTTTAAACCGTTTATGTTGGAGGAAAACGGTGAAAAACCGTTTTATACCAAAACAGTTTAAACTGCAAATCAAATATACGGAAAAAGTCCGGGAAAAACGGATATTTTTACGAATGTATATATCAACTACTTTTCAATCATTAGAAAATATTCAGGACTATTTTCAGGTATGATAAACCACGTAGATTCTTCTCTAATCTCAACTTGTTGCCTTTGAGTAATAACTCATTTTTATTAAAGATGAAATTTTACCTGCCCCTTTCAATATATACTTATTTTTATGAGCATTTTTCCCCAAAATGTGATAAAAGAAGAGAAATAGTCTTCCGACTCCAATCTTCAGAGGAGGAGGTTATCTTCAGGGCGGCAAAGTTGATTCTGGAAAATCATTTATTTAAAATTCATTCAGGTGTAAGAACTATTTTCTCAGCGGCATGGTAAACCTTATATTTCCAATATTATCAGTTTCAGTCACCTTCAACTATAATTTATTTACTCATTTGTAGACAATCTAGTTACCATCTTAACGACACTCTAATAATCCTATTTTTATCACGATCTCATCTGTTTTTTTTTTTTTTTTGTATGCCAAAGAATAAACCCTTCAATCGACATCTCAGAGGTTCTTGAATCACCAAAACTAAATTCTGTTCAAATATCAATTATTTCTCTCCAATTCTTTGGGGAATAATAGAAACAATTTAATTCGGATCACTACACAGCAGTTACCACTTTATATGAACTAGATTTCCTCTGACTAAAAATGTATTGACTTATTTTGTAAACGATGGAGGCACCATCAATACGATGCCTCTAAAATTTCAATATGCTGACAAAATAATAAATCCTCCCTCACATCTTCGGAGGTAGTGTATATCTCCAACAAGGTAAAGCTAAATTCTGTTTAAACATGACAAATTGATTTAAATTCATCAAGGGAACATTACAGACTATTTAATTCCCGCGTCATAATATACCGCTTAGATTTCCACATTAGCAGCTTGAATCATCTTTGACCATAATAACTCATTTTTGTGAACATCGAGTCATCATCAATACTGCCTCTAATTATTTCAATATGTGACAAAGAAATCCTCCCATCCACATCTTC
The DNA here is from genome assembly GCA_013235015.1 of Araneus ventricosus. Lineage (NCBI taxonomy): Eukaryota > Metazoa > Arthropoda > Arachnida > Araneae > Araneidae > Araneus > Araneus ventricosus. The sequence goes on from BGPR01009467.1 coordinate 3,271, forward strand.
AGAAGATAGTGTATCCAACGTAATTATATTCTATACATTAAAATCCACAAATTATTTATATAGTTCCAAACTATTTAATTCCGCGTCATATGTATACGCTTGATTTTCCCATTTAGCTGTGAATTATCTTTGACTATATTAACTCCTTTTGTGAACGATCGAGTCACTACATGTACGTGCCCCCATACACCTACCATTTTAATTTCAGTTTGTGACAAAAGAATTTTCCACCCATTCTGCATCTTCGGAGGATGGTTTTTCTACACAGCAAGAGCCAAATTAAATTTATTCAAATATAACATGCTTTTAAATTCATTGGAATATTCCGGGCTTTATGAGTGTCGACATATTGCATAGTTGTACCGTATTATCAGCTTGATTCACCTTTGACTATAATTTATTTACTCATTTTATGAGCGATCTAGTCACCATCATTGCGTGCCTCCAATACCTATTTTATCATCGATCGACATTTTTTATTTCCAGTGTGACAAAGGGGAGTCCCTCCTCTCATCTTCAGAGGGCACTATCTCAGCGGGCCTTTCATCCCGGTTCGGGCACGGTATGAGGTGTCCCGTGTGAAAAAGTGCTTATTGGAGAAGAAGGATGCCCAATAGGGTGAGAGATACGGGATGAAAGACGCCGATCCACCTGCTGGGTCCCATGCCAAAGTGGAGGGTCTATTGGCTGGAAACTGTGATGCGCTAAATCGATTCTATTGTCCCTTTCTTCCAGGGTGCTTTTTTCCCCTTTATTTTCGATGGGGAAGATGCTTTTCATGGCAGCAGAATACAAAGGGGACTGTTTCTTCATTTCAGATCATCATGATCGAAATAAATCATCTCTAAAGATTGTGGATGTAGTGCTCGGCGGCAATTTTTTGGAGGTGGGAAAAAATCATTGATCTGCAAAAATTTAAAAACTTTTACTTTTTGTGCTTCCAAATTTTTTTTTCTAGCTTCAGAGGAATGTGCGTTTTTCAGTAGTAGTTTTTTTATGTATCTCCTGTTTTGTATTTTTACTTTGGAGATGGTCGGCCTTTTAGGTCACATAAAGTGGGAAAATATGGGTAAGAATGGAAGCATCTGTAAGAGCAAGCGCGTCAAAAAGATTTGCACAGGAAGAAGATACTTGTGCATATCAGATTTATTATTTACTAGATTTTTTTGGGCTTTTAGAAAATGACCATCAGCACGTTAAAATAATGTTTTTTCACTTATACATAAAATTAAGTTTGGAACTTTCCTCTGATAGCTAGATAAAAATTATTGCTGTGAACTTAAAAACAAATGCACATGTCAGGAAAACAAACACAACTGACCAATTGTCATCTGACCACGATTCAAAATTTCGAGGTCTGTCCCAACATATCTAAATGTATTAATCTAATTAAACTACACAATCTAAACAAAATCCATTTTTACTTTGAAACAGCAGAAAGCGAAAATACATACCTTTGGTATTGAGCAGTAGAGATACAAATGAAAGGTTTAGGCCCGGTGCACACTAGCCGATTTGTGTCGTTGAAGCTATAAAAATAACAATAGTACCCCACATGTCCCCATGTGGAGACACACAGGGGGAATGGGGGTTACTATTGTTATTTTTATAGCTTCAACAAAACGAATCGGCTGGTGTGCACCGGGCCTAAGTCATAGTGTTGCCTTTTAAAATCTTGTGAATAAGACTGACGCTCTAATACCTGTTGTTGCAAATAGGATACATACTGAAATTTTTATTAAATCAACTGACAACATATAGATTGCAACCTGAGTGCTAATGAAAAAATAAATTGAAGTTTTCCGCTAGAGGCTATATCTTTTTTAGCTTTGTTTGTACGCTTGGGAATTCAATGTTTTATTCTACAATCTAGAAGGAAATTCCTTATCTGTATTATTATTTACTAAAATTCACCTGTGTTTGACATTATAGAATTCTATCAAGGAAATTTTTTTCTGAAATAAAGCCCAGTATTTTCAGTTGGTAACAAACTGTTTTTTTAAGCCATAAACCATACTTAAAACAAAATAAGATTTTTTAAAGTATTTTTCTCATGTTTTATTCTAGAAATGAGGGTCAAAAACATTTTAAATCAATTTTTAAAAAATCGGGCTTTTTTTTTCAACTTTCAAACTTTACCTAAAAGGAAGAAAAGGGCACACCTAAAAAATCATTAGTCTCAAAAAAAGAAGCTATTTTCTTTTTTATTATGTTACTTATGTATAAAAAACGTGGAGAAAAGGCAAAAAAGAAAGGAAAGTCAAAAGCACTTATTTTGTTCTTGTGTCAGGTAATGATATCGTCTCATAATCTTCATATCGTGACTCAGCTCCATTTGGGTGTTAACGTGAAAATATCACCGTTTCCTTAAAAAATTGTATTTTTTACATTTCTTCCACGCAACGCAAATTAATATGCAACGTTCTCTATCAGAAAGATTCGCGTGAGAACTTCGCACAAAAGAAGAAAACAAAATTGTATCTCGGAGCTTGATATTAGAAGGAAACATTTGCATGATTGTCAGACATGACAACGGTTAAATATCTACATTTTTCCACTTAAGAACATTCTTGATAGGAAAAAATATTGCACGAGGAAGTTCATCTGGAAAATAAACAATGAAGCATTTTGGGGGGAATAAGTCTCTTCGCATAAAATGACGTATTTGATTAGTACATCGCATTATTGAACTTTTGATATTTAAATCCATAATTAAGTCAAAAATGCAATTAATTTTAAATGCAGAAATATATATATATAAGAAGAAAAACATAATAGAAAAACAATAAAATAACAAACTTTCATATCAAATTCGAAAAGATATGAAATTCTTTTACGTTTCCTCCCCTATTTTTTCGGTTTCCCAACAATTGGCCTTCGCAGAGGGTTGGCGCCACAAAATTTAGATTTAATACGACATATCAGTTCCCAAGGCTGATAGGCATGTGATTGTTGGAGTTCCAATTCGAGGTTGTCTTTTTTCGTAGTGTAATAGTCTTTAATCAAACGATCTTTTGTATTTCATTTTGATTACTTTTATGGTAATTTCATTTTAATTTTAATTTTTAGATTAATATTTGTATATAATCTAAAAAATCTTGTTTGTTTTGTGTTAGATTAATATATATATATATTGATAGAATAACTACTTCGGGAAATTGCAATTTAGAAAAAACAGAAAATAGAAAATACACACAAAGTATCTGGTGCGCACAAAAGATGCTATCTTCCAAGAAAATAGTAATGACAATAATTCAACATAGTTCGCTTCGTTAGTTGTAGCTTTCGTAATTTTGTTAGTTAGTTATTTTTGTTGAATAGATATTGAAAGAATATTAAATGTCTCAAATAGAAAGTGTCATTTAATTAGGAGATTTTTTTAAAAAAATTCTCAAGTCAAAAGGGTTGTAAAAGAGAAAATGCTTGATCTTGTGTCTTTTACGTTCTAATATGGATCGAAATATCGTAAAACTTCAATATGGATTTATAATTCCAATCCACATTACAATTATTATTAATTATCAATCCATAATACTTTTTTTTATAATGGATTGATAATTCAATTTAAAAATTGCATTATGGATTGAACTAGCATATATTTTGATGTAACAATAAATACCAACAGATCGCACGTGATATCTAATTAGGAAATTAAATAAACGTGTAGGTGAAAAGATTAAAAAATGGCAACATATGCGCTCTTCTGTCGTGAGCTCGAGGACAAAGACTAATAATTCAGAATAACTATATTGGACTAATTTATTTGCTGCTAGTACGTATACATGAAAATCTGCTTGTAAAGTGATATGAAAGGTTTAAAGTTAAAGTGGAGCAAGTCCTTGAGATTCATTTCCAAAAAACAAGCATCAAGGATCAGCTGCATTTGAAGTAACAGTGGACTCCTAATTGTTCTAGTGCCCTAAAAGATACAAACTGAACTATGAACCTGAATCATTATTACACAGAAAATATAACATTTCTACTAACATGACAATGTTAGTGAAAAATGGGCAAAACATGGATTTGGTACAGTTTAAGTCTGAACCTTCCAGATATCTCGACTGATTTCTGTTCTTGGAGGTTCTTGGTACTGAGGGTCAGTGAAATAAGTCAACAAGGAAAATAAATATTAAAAAAAAAAAACTAAAAAAATCCTTTTACCAATGCATTAAAAAAGAAAATAATAATTTTTCTCAAAAATCTGGAGGTCAAAACAAAAATCGGAAAGGCGTGAGGCGCAGGTAGAAAAGCTGTAAGTAAATTAGAATTGTAATCACATTTATAATATATTTTATATGATGAATGTATACTAACATTTCGTTTCTTATGATAATCATTGTGGTTTTACATCTTTCACTTATTGTTTTCACCGCCTCACACTTTTACAATTTTTGTTTTGATCTCCAGATTTCTGAAAAAAAAAAATATTATTCTCTTTTTCAATGCATTGGTACAAGCGTTTTTTTTAAAGTTTTTATATATTTATTATTTTCTAATTTTTAGTCTTTAATTTGTGTCATAATTCAGTATTATAAATATTTTATACATCAACTAACTATAGCAATTATTTATTGAAAAAGGTCTGGTAGGATGTACGTAATGGGCCCTATGCTTTATTTAATTCCAGCAATAATTTCTTTAAAAAGATCTATAATAGGGCATACTTATTTTTATTTTTATTGAAGCATTTAAATTACTGTGTCAAGTATTTTAGTTCTGAAAAGTTCTTTAGATGGCGCCACTGAAATCTACCGAGTGCAAACGCAATTTTGTGAATTTTTTTTAAATTGATAATTGAGAGCTCTAAAATTATTACAATATTGCATTGTCATCGAGACCCAATAAATGTACAAAATTTCAGAACTCTAGTGCATTAAGAAGTGAGTGAAAAATCCATCACAAAAATTCCAACCTTACATGCATACAAACATGAAATATTTCGAACTTAGTAAAAGCGTTTAAAAAGAAGGTAAATAATCATCACAAATCAAAAGCCCTTGTTGGATTCTTTTCAAAATTCTCGGGTCTCCAGATTTGAGCCATCGTCTTATTTTCCATTTCAGGTTCCTCCTTGAGAATGGTTAAGATAAAACGGAGTCGTTGCTTATCAATATCACTCAACCACCTGTAACTTCTAAGGTGCGCAGATAGCCAATAGTAATCCTTTAAGAGTAAAATGTGAGATAGCAGGGGTGTTATAGTGATCAGCAAAATTTGAATTTATGACGAAAAATATTTTCTTTTAAAATTTAAAAGTGTAGCTTAATTCCATTCCTTTTCATTCCTCATGATTAATGCGAAGTTCAAATCCCAATAATCACTCTTCTTCAGTTTCTGTTGATTTAAGGTATCGAAAAATGAAAAATCTAATTCGTGAAATTTAGCATGTAATCGTATTAATTTTAAGCAGTGAAACTTAAAGTTTTTTTAAAGCCTTTATAAGTTAACTTCACTTCTTTTATATTTGTTAAGATGGAATTGTCCAATCGATTTTTCTCTGATTACCTGATGTGCAAGCGTTCTGAAATTCATTACAGTTGTGTGTTCCGGATGAAAATACAGTATTTCAATGTTTTCAAAACTTAATTACCTATCAATTAATTATCTAATTTTAATTTAATTTTGTTTCCATATGAGAGACACTATCTGATAGGAAAATTGAGAAGAAAAAAAAAACGATTACAAGTTTCCATAATAATTATTATAATGATTTATGAAATATACTTAAGGGAAAGAAGTAGAGTAAAACCTATCTATAACGATATTGTAGGGACCTAGAAAGTAAACAGGTTATCGTTATAGACAGTTTGAAGATTTGTGCAGGCAATGTTTATGTGCGACTGCATGTATTAATATACTAATTATTTTACTGCGCTTATTGATTCATCTTACAAATAATCACTGATATGAAATAAAAAATACATGATTTTTATATACCGATATAAAATTTTATATTTACACTTTTTTAAGAACTTCAAAATGAAAATTTTAGTTAAAAACTTTATCGTCATTTACGGCATCTTTAAATAGTTTTCGTTTGCTAACTTACTTTTTTCTGTATCTTCTTCAATGGCTTTTTCTTTTTTTCAAAAAGTAGCTATTGTCAACTGAGAAATCCCGTATTTTTTCAGCATCAATTTGCTTTAGTACTTGATCTATCTCCGAAATTATTTGTAGCTTTTCTTCAAATGCCAATGCTTTACGCCGCCCCATCCTAGATTCAAGGTGCTGCACATCAAAAGTGAATTTCAAGGAACAAGTCATAAGTCTGAAGGGCTAAATGCAAATTTACAGGTTAGTGCCCACTAGGAGTCAGAGGCAACAAACATCTTTGCTCATTCCCCCCTTTGCGCCAACCCCCCTAGATACCTCTGCTGAAGTGATCAGGTTCTGATCCCCCCCCCAATTTCACTGTTATGTGACATTTTTAACCACATGGTGCCGTTTACCAGGGAGGGGGGGGGGGGTAACAGCTTTCTAAAGGAGCAAAATTATCGTAATAGACCTGCGAATCTAAAAAGTGATTATCGTTATAGGCAGGCTGAAAATACATTGAGGAAATAGGAATTCCTCTGGGATCAAAGAAAATATCGTTAAAGGCAGGTTTATCGTTACAGACAATATCGGCTCTACACAAGTATCGCTGTATAAAATAATAAAAATAAAAATACTGTTTAAAAAACACGCTTTTATTAGTGTATTAAAAGGCGGATTTTTTTTAATTCAAAAATGTGGAGATCGAAGCATCAATCATTAAAGCGTGAGACGAAGAAAACAATACGATAACAAATTAATAACAGTATATACACATAATGATAAAAATAAATAATAATAATAAATATTGTGTATATTTATTAGATTGTGAAGTGCATTTGCTGATAAAATCTATACCAAGATGAATGCATGGCAAGGCGCACAAATAAAGAAAATAACATAAATCTAAATGCAGATAATCAACGCTTGAGTTTAGATGAAATGATTTGAAACTTGCCGGCAATCAGGAATTCGAATAGAACTTTCGTAAATCCCGCCGATCGAAATGTTCAATTTTTAGACTAAACCACCCTTTACCACCTGTGGCGTGCAGAAGTTTAAATGAAAGCGCCTCAAAATTCCCCGTTATGACACGCATCATCACAAAACTTCAACTCCGTAATAATCGGCACATTTTGCATTACCCCCAACGTGTTCGCGTGCAACAGCCATGCGTGATGGACAACAAATTGAGTTGGCAAACCCCTCACCAAATCGCACAATCAACACTCGTGGAACAAACATTACCACTCAACAAGGGCTGAATAGTCTGTGGTGGGGGAGCTCAGTTCTTCTCCCCCCTCTGCCCATTAGCAGAACATTTAGCAGGTTCCAGCACAAAGCACTCCCTTCGCGATGACCGTCCCCCTGTTTGAACTGGTGACGATAGGACGTCACGCGTTGAATTTAGATGAAGTTTTAAGCCTCGGGTGCGAAACCGAAATTTTCTCAGACGAATTAGAGCCTCGGCGTTGGGTCAGTTCGCAGCGCTAAGGAATGGAACATTAAAGCATGTCAGGATTTCCGACACTTGGAGGCGTTTTGAATTAAATCATTTTCCGTTTGCTCAATCGACAGCGATCAAGATTTAACTCCCCCCTTCCACGAAATGTAACTCAGCTCGACTCGTAGGGATATTGCTAGGAGAATTGGATCAATTCACAAGCTATGAGTTTCCCGAAAGAGGATCTTGCTTCAGGGTTATATTTGCATATCTTAAACGGTGAGTTCAAAACGGGGTAACCTATCAGAATATCGGAATATTAAAGTTTAAGTTCTTCTGAAACTTTGATAATACGCATTGCCTATCTTGGATTACTTTTTTTACCAGCTGGATGCCTTTTTGTAATCGAACCAACTGCTATTTTACAGATGTCAAGATGACTATTGAAAGTTGCACCTAAATGTGTATAGCAGTTTCCGTACATAATTGAACCAATTGCAATTCGTTGCACAGCAAACTACCTGTAATGCAAAAAATAATGAATTTTTAAAAATGTAGCATCAAATTTTTCTTTTTGTAGTAATTTGCGGATGCAGCTTCAACTTAAATTTTTTTGGTGTTTTGTAGTTGGTTCCTTATAGCGTAACTGTGCTCCATTGTCAGTGAAATTAACCATCTAATTAAATGGATTTGATTGAGTTTACTGGCGCAAAAACTATGAATGATTTTGTTTTTCTGATTAAATTAAATGGAACTTTCTGTTTCAGGAATATATTGTTTTGATTCAACTAAGAGTTCCTTAGAATATTTGAAATGTTTATATATTCCACGCCATTTTTTGTCCATGAATTATTTAATTTATAAGTTTGGAAATACTATAAATAGCTATATGAGTGACTTACCTGTCAAGCAATTCAGTGGTTATGAAATTTGTTTTAATTAAAAAATTTCTTTAAATTTAGAAATTATTAGCAAATTTGCAAAAAAAAAACAAAAAAAAAAACACGGACATCTTTTCAATATTTATTCTTGTTACGGCAATTTCTAGCAATTCTTTTTCGTATATTCTAAAATTTTATATAACAGTTCTAAAAGGCATAAAAAATATCTGTATGCTACTGTATCAAGTATTCAGTTAAAATTTGATTCCACATCATAAAGATATTTTAGCTATTATAACAGTCCAAGTTTTTCAGTATTGAAGAACAGTTTATACAATATGGCAGTAGTTCCCAAACTTTTTCCAATTCGAAGCGCACTTCCTGAATCCAGATTTTTCCACGGTTTTCCTATATAAAACTCCAACAAGAACTTGTTTGCAAAATAGTCAATGCATTTTGTAAACTTTAGGTAAAAATAAATAAAACACATTTTAGATTTCATAAAAATTCATTGAACAGACTTTTATAAATATACTAATAAATGGCATGGATGAGCCTGTTTGTCACTACACATTTTCTCAAATTGTCTCATTAACCCTCTGACTACTAAGAGTTCTCAAAACCTGAGTACAGTTGTATACGGAAGTTTGCTTACTAATTGATATGTGGAATGGATTCGTCCGCCCCGTCGTCCCTTTTCTGCTCAATACGGGTGGTGGGAAATATGAATGGCAGGACTTTCATCTCTCATCTCTCCCCTAAGGGACTTCCCAATTGCCCAACTTCCTTCTCCTCCCCTTTCAGAACAGCAACCGGCCGAAATCCGCCCCACTAGTATAGAAGTTGCATGGCCGGTTACGGCCGGCTTAGGAGTCACAGTGTTAAACTGGACGCAACTACCCCATTTCCTTCTCCACAGAGATTTTAGCAAGATACTTTGATTTCATGACAGACACTGCAGACAATCCAACTTACAAATAAGAAGTAGTAAATGGAATTTAAATTCTCTGAGCTGAGATATTACATATGAAAAATGAGTAATATCTTGTGGAGGACCTATGAGGAAGTCAAGGCTCTACAAGGCTCAGCGCCACACGCTTTGGGAACCATTGAAATACATCATAGTGCATCGTCAATATAAAACTGATTCGATTAATATTAATTTCTGCTTTATTTGTTAATATTGCGTTTCGATAGCTATATATTTACTCTTAATGTTATACCATGGATGAAAACGGACGCGGGAAGCAAGAAAGTTTGTAAGGAGACGAATTCCACCATCGTCCATGAGAGTATACTTACTGCACACTGTATTGGTTCCATAATTCATGTAGATGAAATGCCGACACTAGTTAAATCATATTTCATTAGCAACGTTCATTTCATTTCATCTGGTTATATGCAATATTTTTAGCTTTTTGCTGAATTCTATACAATTCATGCTTTTGTAATTTGTCCACCATTGTTTTTCTTGTTTGTGTGCATTTTCCCCCTTTCATATTTATCCGTCATTTAGGCATGCCAGCAACAGATTTTCAAACAATTCTGAGCATCCGGGAAGCACTCTTTCTACATGATTTGTTATTTTGCGGAATGATGATCGGTTTTCACAATCAAACTGATAACGACAGCATGTTCTTCAAAATTGTATTTTATCTTAAATTCCATAAGATCATCGCAATCTCAGTAAGGAAATGTCTACAAATGTTACAAAAAATTAAATTTTTGAAATGATTGCCACAGTGGACGATCCATTTCTGGTCAGAGTATGTAAAAAAAATCAAAGAACTCCGTTTTAGTTCATTTTTTTAAATTTTCAGTGCTGGAAAATCTTTTAGTCCTTTTCGTGAGCCTCATGAGTTATTATCGTTATCTACCATTCAGACACCGTCGACAGATTTGAATATTTTATTTTCAATCAATTAACATTTGTATACATGCTAGATTATCTGGAGATGCTTTTAGTGATTAATATTTGTTATAAGTACAATTTATGTGCTTTTCGTACGTTTATTATCAAAATTATATCATTAATGCAAAATCAGGATACTGCAATTATGGAAAATTGACTAAAATTGCAACAATCTCATAGGGAAAAAAAGACATTCACACTTAAAATCTTCCAAAATAGTATGTGGTATATGGAAAATCGTAAAAACAAAAAGAAACAATCAAATTTAAATATTTGAAGTAGAAACAATGAAAAATGCTCCTTTATCGTATTGTTTACTATTCCATTTTCAGCTGTTAAGTTCAACTAAAATGTCTCTAATTTCACTTCTGATCATCAGAGATGTAAAATAAAAACTGTTTTAAAAACTTAAAAGAAAAGGTCTCAGATAAGACATTTAAATATATATATATATGATTTTCGGTCGAAAATGGGTTTTCAACGTAGGCGGATACCTTAAAATGGAGATTTTTTTTTTTTTTAACTCAATGGAACTTTGCAGAGAGGTGGATATAAAGGTATCTGTTTCAAACTGTTATCCATTCTTTGTTTCAATTCGGATGCCACTGGCTCTGAAAATACGAACCATCGAAATCAATGTTTGCATCAAACCCAACCTTTAAAACCAACACCGCCCACGCTCACATTTTTCATTGCATCCCCATCTTCCCCGTTGGAGCAGCATTGTTATCCTGCAAGGACATCGAAAAGCCTTCTTAACAAGCGGGTCTTACTCAATGCACTTGACACGCGAATCGCCCCTGGACTCTGATATTTCCCCCAAGTGCAATTGGAAAGCCTTCCTCCCAGATAAGCATCCACACAAGGTTGGCATTCCCCAGCCCCTGCAAGCAAGCACCGTCGCCAAAGAACAACAGCAGAGCAGGACATAGGAGAGCGGCAACCCCTCCACAACAGTGCAGTCCCTCTCGACACATTTGTCGCCCTCTTCTGCTCATCGTCATTAATGAGACTCCGCGCTACCCCTATTATCCATCCCCTGGACTGTCTCTCTCCACTAATACACACACGCATCGCTAAAATATAATGCAGTTAGCCCGCCCGCCTGGCCCGTGGCACTTCGCTCATATATATACTAATGAGTTATTTTAATTGAGTGATAAACTTTCCTCGCCTTTTGGGCTTCTGGAGAGAATTCCATTGGAGGATGAACAAAGGAGATGAAGAGGTCCGGTGTAATTAGGTGGGAACCGAAAAGTTTCGCCTAATTAAGAGCGCCAGATAGAACATTGTTCCCTGGGCCCCGACTGAGGAACCTTCGGTGAGGATTGTAGGATTCTCACCCACCCACCTACCGGAGATAATGAAATGATAAAAAGAGAAGACACTGCTTATTAAGGGTGAAATCGCCAAGTATTTTCCGAAGGAAAGCTGGCTTTTCAGAAGGGAGAAAGAGAAATCTGCATTGTTATCAGGCAGAAAATTCGGATGGAAGAGAGGGCGGCATTGTTTGGTTGGCCGGTTGCCCAAGGTTGTTAAGCATCCCCCTACAAGCAAAGGACGTACCGAGTAAAAGTGTCATTCAGAATGGAGTATTTGTAGGATGAGGTAGAGGGACCTATGTCGAAAACTGGCACACTTATAATAAGTTATACCAATAAAATACCTTTTTTCAAAGGTAACTTTAAATCAGCGGTTCTTTCTTTATAAAGTTAAAATCAGCAGATAGAAGTATCTCTTACAGATACTCATTATGTCCATAACAAAAATTAGGAAAAAATTAATCTCTACTAATAATAAAGGAGAATGTGTGTGTTTGTGTGTGTGTGCTGGCGCTCTACAGGGCAGGCAATTGGATTTAGAGCCATGAAATTTGGCGCAAACATACTTTGGAGGGTGGGAATGTGCACTTCGGAGCCTTTTTTTGAAATTTTAATTAATTAAAAATTAAACGAAATTTTGGTGTTTTTCCTTAGTAACTTCCGAAAATATTACGGCATAAAAATTATTTTTACGCCATTTAAAAGTGCAAAAAATTATCTTTTCAATGATATCAATTAAATTGCCGTGCGATTTTCTGTAATTTTAATGAATTTTTAAAAATATTTTTTGGTATAATTTACAACAATATTTTTCATTGTCGCAACGCAATTCAAACCGTTCTCATTGTTTAAACAAACATTTATTTGCATGTTTCTCTATCATTGTTGAAAAATAGTAATATCTTAATGTTTAATGTTATGATTTAATCAGCATATTTTCATCCAGCTAACACGCGGCTGGAAGTAAAATGTGCCGTGCCATTGTAAAGTTAAAATCAAATGCATATTTTGGAAGAGGAATAAGAGTGAAGTTGATGCCGACAATGTGCAATTTGATGTTGCATGACACAGCCAGCTACTTGACTCTATTTGGGACGCTCATGCAGACAACGAAAATAACAGGTACAAAGCTACTGAAAGAACATGGGTTAAATGTCTATCACAATTTGAAAGTTGAAATTGTTAAGGGAACCATGAATATCAAATTATGCACGAGGGATTCAATTGAAATTATATTCCCGGCAATCAAGCTGGTCGCCGAAGGTGGCTAGTATGAAAAATATGTAATATTACCATTAAAAATGAAACATCGAACTATTAGAGAGAACTAATTCATTTCTTTAGTTTTCGAATATCCACGTTTTTGGCATTTCTTTTAGAGGAAACGTAATTAATAAAACGTAAATTTAAGGTAACTCTCAGAGGAAAAATGCATGATAACAACCAAATTGAAGAAATTTTCCTTCATCTTTAAAATCTTTGTAATCCCATTTAGCAAAATAAATAATCTAATTCGACACCGAACACGGTTTTTTTTATTTGATTTATTAGACTATATAGAAATTTTAAAAATTGACTGAAGGTTGGTTGAACGAATCTCGCATTGTTTAACTGTGGTCAGATGACCATTCTTGAAACTTATACGCCGAAATATCAGAATTTTTTCTCTCATATTCTAATTATCATTATTCAGATTGAAAAAAGACATATTCCAGAAATGCTTTATCCCATAATGCATTTTATAAAATAAATTTATATTTGAGGAGCAAACATTCAAACCGTGTTTTCTCCAAAAAAAGAAAAAATGAGTTAGTGATTTTTCTTTGAACTCAACATTAAATAGTACAAATTTATACTATTATTTTCAACTGAAACAAGTTTTATCCCATTATAAACCTACTTAGAAAATTGAGGTTTCAATCAAAAAGTGCTTCCTGCAGAGCGTGTTTACTGTTTCCTGAAAAATTGTATCCGAAGGAGAAAGCATGGTTTGAATGTTTGCTCCTCATTTGGTATAAGTGTGTTTGATGTGAAATTAAATCCAAAAATTAACAATACTTATTTTCGCGTACTCTTTGAAAAAGCTAAGCCTTTCCATGTGTTTAATATAATCCCCCTCAGTGTTCATGCTAACTAAATTAAATGAAACCTGCATTCAAATAAGCTGCTTGTATCACTTTATACGCATTCGATGGGATTCTGGAGCAACTTATTAATGTTGGAATGGATGAGAAATCAAATTCTAATGTCAGAGGAGCGACATCCCTGCGAAATAGAATGGAACCTCTTTCCTTTGAATGAAAAGTGTAACTCAGTTAATAGAATGTCAAGGTGTACTCCATGCTACTCAAAAATTATAACCAATAATATAACGACAACTAGATCCCACTATGGTTATTATCATTAGGCAACTAGCATTGTGATAGGACCACCTAACATTACACTACTTCTTAGAGAAAAATTATTTAAGGAATGTTATAATTTAATCCAATTTTTTTTAATAAAATATTATCCTAAATTTTAATTTTGACTGCAATCCTTTATTTGGACTTAACTAATGCGCTAAAAATCAGTATGTAAGTAAATACCTATATTGATGAGGCTTTTTTTAAAAAATAATTCTGGAGGGGAAGTTCAGAGAACGGGAATGTCTGCTCATCGCGATTTAAAATGGCGAGGTCCATCAAGGTCAAGAATTGCCCTCAAGTATCTTCCAAATGGGAGGGCGGCGGTGGTAAGTTCTCAGCTTCGGGGCTGGAGAGTTCCAGGTTCGAAACTCGATTCCGTCGAAGAACCGCCGTATAAGCGGTGGGTCTGGTGAAAGTTAAATCTGTCTTTGCTAAAAGTTCTCCCGTTGGTGTAGCGCGGAAGTAGGGAGAGGGGACGTCGGCTCTGGTATGGCAACCTCGCCATCAGACCACAGTTCTAAATTACGGGGATCCGTCCCAAAATAGCCTTCGTGTTAATTTAAAACGGTACATAACTATAACTAAACTAAACTAATTTAATCTAAGCCATTCGAACACAGCCTCCCTTTTATGTCATAGCACTTTGTCGATAGAGATATAGCTCCCATAACTCGAAAGTAATAATAAAGTTTCCAAGAGAGTCTTTTTTTCTTTCACCTCATTACCTGAAAAATGTCCTAAAATAGCGCTCTTCTAACTTCAAAACGACAGACTAATAGAACTATGCTAAACTAAACCATTCAAATACAGGCTGC
>BGPR01009467.1:18280-57354 GCA_013235015.1 Araneus ventricosus
CAGCAGATCCCATCCGGAAACCGAAATGTCTTGGAGAGAGGAATTGTCCGTCCAGTCGTTAGCTGATCTCGGAACGAAACCGGGATTCAATAAAACGAGCGGGAAGCAAAAGCAAAAGAGGACCTCCGATCCAGTCCGTCCCCAGAATCCGTGATTGAATCTGCGTCCGGCCAACTGGACCAATCACTCGTGATGGCGTATATCCTCGGACACAAAGAGGAGCGGAAGGAAATTGACTTGTGTCCGCTCGGAAGTTTTCTGCGAGCTGCGAATAATACGTGACTGGGCAGACGTTAAACCGGACAGGAATCATCCAATAAAAAGGCACAAATAGTTTTGACTTTCTCGGGATTGGCGGGGGGATTTATTCACGGCAGATGCCGGATTGTGCAATTCGATAGGGGATTTTTCTGTTGGAAAGATCTTGTCGGCCTGTAACAGAAATCTTCGCATGCGGAAAGATATTGTGATTTTTTTCCCTTTGGAAGTCAAATTCACTGCAACTTTTGATGCTTTCTGGACATCAAACAGATGACTTTTTATGGGAAAACGGAGATAAAAGATCGTTTACTTGCTTGTGCTCGTGACGTTATTTTCAAGAAGGAATACTCTTACAGAGCCTATCTTACTAATCATGGCGCATATATAGTTCATAATGTTTCCCTGTTTTTATTTAACAGGGAAGGAACAGGAAATACAAGTTGTTGAAATTACCCTAAATCATAATATCAGCATTCATATTGGCTACCATTCAAAAAAAATCAAAACACTTTAGATTAAAACTAATTTTCTGATTTACAAGCATTAATTTATGATTAATTCATAGTAATATATCGAAAAAACAAAATTTAATTTGTAGATAATTCTTAAAACTTAAATTTGGTTAATATTAAATACTATTTCCTTTATAAGCTAATGATTTTCATTTTATTGTTTTCCTTCCATAGTAAAACCTCTATGATGGATTACTCTTCTTATCTTAACAATGGATGGATTACTCTATTATCTGTAACAAAGAGATTCTTAAAAAGTCAGCCTTCTTATATCTGAAAATGATGAAGGGGGGCACAAACTTGGATGTTTAAAAATTTTCTATTTCAGCGATGTTTGTTATATCTCACTTAGTTTAGGACCAATACAACTTATCGAAAATGCCGAATTCTTCTATAAATTTCCAACCATTTTTTGGACTGGTGCTTTTGAAAATATTCTATTAAGCCTGTTTTATGCGTGGTTGTAATTGTTTACGTCCTTTCTGTGCTTAGCTTTTTGGATGGATTTTATCTATCAAATTAATCTTAAACTTTTTTAGTCCTGATATATTATCAAGCGAACAAATCTCTCTCACACAATGAGAATTTTAAAATAAGAACATATTCTAATAAAAGCATTTGTTTACTTTGAATTTTTGGAGAGGAGAATAATATGGTATAGTAAAGTAAATATTTTCATGTCATTTTGCGCATGATGGAGGGAAAAAAGGAGAATTTATTTTCTCCGCTTGTGTTATCTGCTAAATGGAAAGTAGATATCATGATTATTAGCATCTCCGCATATCTATCAATAAACATAGGCAACCAGTATATCTAGGTTTTCAGTTTTTCATAACTGTCGTAAATGATTAATATAAGAGTGAATAAAAGGAAAATCATTATTCTTTAAATTTCAGCAAAATAAAGAATACTATACTCAATATGCTTATATAGGTTTAAACCATTTTGTATTTTGTTATAAAAATTAGAACTTTGAGTCTTATACATCGATCCGGCAAGGGCTAAAAGATTAAAAAATCCTGCTCCGATGCGATGACAATCATCAAAATGAGCCCTTCTTGCACAAAGCTTATACAATTAAGCTTTGTGGTATTATAAAGAAACTGGTCATCTTTTGCCCCAAAAGCAGATACTTGTGTAGGTAATTATGCATAAATTACTTGCTACAAAATTCTTGAAACGATAGGAGTTTTTATTTGTCCATTTTACAACGCAATGGCGGAAAAACTGCTATAAAATCATCATTAGATACTATTATTTTGCAACACAGAAAAATATGATTAACATATAAAAACAAAAATCAATTAAAAAATGTTAGATTTAACACCATTTAGACAACTTATCAAGATAGGTAAACAAAAACAGGTTAAAAAAAAGTAACTGAAGAATTTTAGATTTCGAAACCATTTAGACAGCTTATCAAGATAAGTAAAAAAAAAAAATAGCAAAACAAGTTTTTAAAAAAGTAACTGAAGAATGTTAGATTTCAACGCCATTTCGACAGCTTATCTAGATGGTAGATAGTGTTCAAAGTATGAACTCACATAAAAATATCAAATAAAAGTTACTCAATTTAAATTGCGTAATCAATGAAATATTATCTGCTTAAAAAATGAAGCGAAATTAAATTATTTCCATTTCTAATGTTTCTAAATTAAGTGTAGCTTAATTACCTACTACTTATGTAATCATAAATTACTTCCTAATACCATTTGATTTGAAAATGTGCCACTGAAAATTATACACTGTAATTCAAAATTCTTGAAGCGATAGGAGCTTTCATTTGTCCATTTCAGAACGCAATGGCGGGAAAACTGCCATGATTAACAGGTAGAAACAAAAAGTAATTAAAGAACTTTAGATTTTAACACCATTTAGACAACTTATCAAGATAGGTAAACAAAAACAGGTAAAAAAAAGTAACTGAAGAATTTTAGATTTCGAAACCATTTAAACAGCTTATCAATATAACATAAAAAAACCGCAAAAAAACAAGTAAAAAAAAAGTAGCTGTAGAATGTTAGATTTCAGCGCCATTTCGACAACTTATCTAGATGGTAAATAGTGTTCAAAGTGTGAACTCATATACAAAAAAAAAAAATCAATTTACTCAATATAAATTGTGTAATCAATTAAATATTATCTGCTTAAAAATTATGCGAAATTAAATTATTTCTATTTCTAATGCTTCTAAATTAAGTGTAGCTTAATTACCTACTTCTCATGTAATTAAGCAACACTTAATTTAGAAATGATAACTGAAAGGGACCTTTTTATTTATTAGTTATTAACAGCAGAATTCGATCAATTACATTTCTCTATGTAACAGGCGTCGTCCCCTCAAAACGTTTCCCGCATTAATGCGATGTTAGCAGCTGTTATAATTGACGTGATGTTTGTTTTGCAGGCTGTGACACGTCTTCGACCGGTCACCATTACGTGATGTGTACTTAGCTTAATGGAGGGCGTGCATCGACAAGCCTTCGACCCTTAACTTTGTATCCAGAAGTACTTTGGAGCTAATTTGTCATTGTTACAGGTAAGCACTCAAGCTTTTCTCCATTAAGGTGCGAAAGGTGCTACAATGAGCTGCTGTCGAAAAGAAAATGGCCATGGTCAGAAAGTTTATCGACAGATCTTTAGTTTTGCCTAATCCTCAACAAGAATCGTCAGTGATCGTTGAATGAATGAATGAACAACTGAAAATTCAGGCATTATTGAAATTATCTACTTAACAATCGCTGAACGGAAATCTGCAAGACTCGGGATGCTGCGATGAGGAAGTGGAAATTAGTTAAGGAGAGGTTCTCTATTTCTTTAAGAGTTGTTACATCAATGAGTAAATTTGAAACATTTTTGTTGATCTGCAATATTTGCGTTTCAAAGAGAGGCAGCAAAACAAATAAAAGAAATGAAAAGATGTGACAGTGTAGGACCATGCGCAAAAATCGAGAAGAACCCCCTAAAACTTATCATTATTTTCCAGTAGATGACAGTCTATTTCAACAGGAATTATTCTGTCAATTAATAGATACAAAAGATTTTTGTTGGTCAGCAATACTGTTAGTTCAAATAGAGGGAGAAAGATAAAGCAAAAGATATGAGCATCTTGGTCTATTCACACACACAAAAAAAATGAAAAGTCATTTAATACTTTCTTTATTCATCAGTAGCTAACAGTCAATTTCATTAAGAGTTAGTCTATCAATCAGTACATCCAAAAGATTTCGGTTGATCAACAAAATAGCTGCCAGCTCCACCCCCTGTACATTTACGGAATTAAGTGTAGGGGGTGTAATTAATACGGAATCTTCCGACCCTGACACATATTGGGACCACCTTCCCTTAAAAATTCTTCATGAAGTTACCCCGTCCTTTATACATTTCTGAAACTAACCCAATCTTCTGATCCTAACACATACTTAGGTCAGCTCCCCTTTAGAAATACAGACCTCAGTTAAAAATGAAAGAAGCTGCCCCATAATAACTCTAGTATATCTTTAAAACCGGGCGTTTATCAAAGTTAAAAGGTAAATTTTATTAATTGTTTCATTTTACTTCTTGAAGGCGCCCTTCCTTTATAAATTTTTGAAGTTAAGCCAATATTCTGACACTGACACATACTAGAGCCAGTCAGCCATGGAATATTTTTCAAAAAGGCGCCTTTTTGCTTATACATGTCTAGAATTAAGTGAATCTTCTGATCCTGACAAGTCCATGTCTTGAGTGGTTAAACAGAAATGGCCTCTTGACATCCATGCTATGAGTATATGGCCTCGAGGACTGTGTAACACTGATATCAAAATGGCAAGCATTGTGCTGAATCTATTAAATATAAACCGAAACAAATCACGAGATGCATAACTCGTCCATAAATGTGTTAATTTAAACCCATGAAAATTTAGTCTATTGTTGATATCATTTGTTTTAAAATTATTTGATAGAAAATGTGATGTCATTGGTTATTGGTAGTGACTGTTAAGAATTATAGCTAGTAGACATCCTAATTTGTTGCTTTCAATTTTGACAAATGAAGCCTGAACAGTTCATAGAAGTCAACAACATTTGGTTTCCAATTCTTAAAAAAGACGCACAACTTCCACACGATATTTCCACGCCAAGATTACAAAGCCGCAAGGAGCATCGCATACTTTTTTCGAAAATAATGCACACATCAGAAGTTCCCATTGCTGTGTACCCAACTCGGCCGCTGATTTCTCTGAAACAAAGAGAATATGCAAAGACTAACACATTTCGGGAGGAAATAATTTCGAGACGCCGCACAAGTGTAGTACAAATATCTCACCGCGCAAAAATATAATCCCTCATCTGCACAATGTAAGCGGAATTTTTATTGCTTCATTTCGCTCATAATACTCACATTCTCGGGCATTATTTCCTTCATTCCATTGTGTGCCGCTCTTCCCAGGAAAGGGGTGAGGGGGCAAAATAGCCAAACTACTCTTTTCCATTTCGCCATTTTAATCTCAGTTTAATTAAGGGTAAGTAATTTCAGCAGTTCTGGCGCCAAGAGGCGAGAGCGGAGGCGGTGACGCGGGGAGAAAGCAGACAGCCTTGGTAATAATCCTTTAATATCAACGCCACCTTTTCGACACAATACTCTCGCTCTCATTGCTTTCTTGGTCTTCCACTCTCCCACCCCTCCCCGTTCTCACCAACTTCCAGTTGGAGCAACGTTTTATCTTGAGTTTCCACTAGATTTCATTCTTCTTTGAACAGTGGCGTAAATAAGCAGTAATGAATCGCAGGGCTGCCATGGGAGATACCATTATCGCGCCTTTGGCAGCTTGGGACAAAAATTTGACGACAGAAGAAACACATTAACTGTTTTGTTTTCTCTATTATCAAAGTATATGACACCTTCTTAATTGAGAAGGCATATCTACTTGGTACCGATTCAACTAAAAGCCTGTAGAACATTTGAGAAACCTATGGGTTCCCCGAAATTTTTGTATTTAATTATAAAGACTATGGCTGATTTAATTTTAGGTTATTTTAAAAACGGAAAAATTCGATGCCGATTAAATTCTTATTATAAACTAGGCATTGCTTTTGTTTTATTTAAAAAAGGATAATGTTAATAAATGAGTGTTATGGCTTAAAATAACGCTTTGTAAACAAATAATTTCACTTGGGGTTTTGAAATTGGTTTAATTGTTTGATAAAAATTAAGTTTTTGAAGCTGTAAAATTGACAGCTTCTAATTTTGATAGTTTGTAATTTTGAAGCACGTTTAGATGACGAAGAGGATAGCCCATTTGTACAGAATGTGAGGACATTTGATATCCATGGCGAAATAATGCTGTCAATGTTATCTACTTGATGGAATGAATCTTCCGCTATCCTAGAATGGGATCGGAGCTCTGTCATCAGGTTTAATTCTACGGTTAGTTTTTATTTCACTGAGACAGAATAATCAGCTGATGGTGTTATTTAATATGAAAGCAGTTCCTTGAATAATTCAAATACATCGGGCATATTTTATGTTACGATACCGTCCTTTTGGCTTGAAACTGGCAGCAATGCATGGGTCTTTCTCCAGTTCTTCTTTGTTCGGCATATTTGAGTTTCATCAGAATACTTATCAGAAGAAAAATACAGAATTATCGAAGATACAAAAGTTTCAGGAAAAGTAATTCTTAGCTTCTTAGGTGATATATCGATAAGCCTCGCAGAATCTCAACTAATCTCAACTGAAGGAATTATTTTATATTTAGTAAGTTGTTATTTATCAGCGCAAGACCACCTATATTAGGATGAAGGATTTCTAGGAAAAGTTTAGGTATTATAAAATTGATGGATGAGGTGATAAAGCCTCGGCTTCAGGATCTGAAGGTCGCAGGTTCGAAACTCGAGTTTACCAAAGATCCATGTATTCGGACCAGATGCGAGCTAAATCTTATGCCAGAAATTAAACATCCTCGAATTAGCGTGGCCTGGAATCTTGTGCGGGAGCACTGGCTCAAGCATCATCGTCGTCATCCAATCACAGTTCATAATTACGATGTCCATATCAAAATAACCCTCGTGTTGCTTCGAGACGAGATGTTCATATATTCTAAACTAAATTGAGAATTATAATATAGTAGTGCTCGTAGCTAACTGGTACTTGATTACAATTTTTTCAGGGGAAATATCGTATATAAAGGAGATTAAAGTAGGATGCTTTAGATATATTTCCTGTATATTTCAAAAACTATAACCTTTGGAGATTAAGATGTGCTGTTCTTAAAACAATTTTCAATTTTAATCTGTTTTTTTTCCCTCTGTATTCTTAAGCTACAGCAGAAACACATTTACTGGGGGGGGGGGGCCCCGCATAGAAGATTTTGAGGAACAAAAAGTAGTTTATAAATAACCTATGTCGCTTAATCGAGGAACTACTTTAAGAGCCGCAATGGTAATAACGTTCCCTTGCTTTAAACCCAACTAAAATGTCCATGCTCGTTTATCATTACCAATCAACTCAATATCAGTAACATAACATTTCTTTAAAAATAAATTTTTAAACTTTCATCTTATGATTTTTGATCGAATAGGTTTTCAGCTTAAAAAATATCGCCAACACTTCTTTCTTGATGTGCCTCTCTCCCTTTTGGCGCCCTTCTCAGCTCTTGATCCCAGTAACCCTTCTAATAGAGAACACCGGGAACGATACGGCCGTGATTGTGGAAGGTGTTAGTGCGAAGGCGTCAGGGATTACACTGGCCCGAAGAATAAAAGAGACACATAGGCATCAGAAAGTGTCTGTAAAACCAATCCCCCTCGCTTCCGTCCCCCTCTTCATCTGATCCATTAACACCGCATCTTTGACCCAATCCCCCCGCTTCATAGACCTGATCTAAAGCGTGAGCTTTTATGTAAGAGGGTTACTGCGATTTCGGTAGTTCGCGCCAAACCGAAACAATGAGATAATGACATTCCCCACTCGGCTTCATCAGTGGAAATAAAACTGTCCCACAGAAGATTCTCACAGAGGAAACCAATGAAGGAGATAAGAACATTTATTTATTTATTAAGCTTTTCTTGGATAAAATAGAAATGTAATTTGCATTAAGAGATTTATAACAAAACGATAAGCAAACACCTGTAGAATGAATAAAAGATGTTTTGTGAGCGATATAAGCATCGAGTAGATACTAGAATCCAGGGGTTTTTAATTGCACGTGAAACATACAAAGCGTAAAATATTTTGTTAAAAATTGGTAAAGGATTTTCAGGAAAATTTTTAAACTGAATTTACATGTTCCTAGTATCACCACCGACACTTTGCGTTCTTAATTTTTAAAATTATTTCAGTGGCGAATCCAGGATTTGGGTCTGGGAGTGGCTGAGGTCATATTTTTTTTTTTTTTAATCGTCGTGATGAATGTCAAACCTCATGGTTTATGTAAGCCAAAACACTTTAATTTGACAAACTTTAATCATCTGGCAATAAGAATCATAAAGAACACTAGAATACTTACGATAATTTAATAAAGGAGACAATGAAATAACTAGCCAAAAAATGTTTTCGACCTCGTCAGCGCTACAAGTGAGTGGAAATGACTACAAAAGTGGGAAAATTTTCGAGCCTTTCAAGCCAGGATGCAATGTTGTCACATGTTCTTTTAAAAGGGGAGAGGTATTAAGAACAAACAGCTGTAGTGATATTAAATAAAATCAAGAACTCTGGTTTATCCCTGGGGGTGCTGCAGCCCCATAGCACCCCCTCGGATTCGCCACTAATAGATATAGGAAACTTACTTTATAGTTTACATTGGATTGGATATAATTATTTTCATTAATTTATAAGATGAGAAAAGGTAAATGTTGGAGGAAGGAATATGTAAAAAAGTAACTGAAACAAAATTTGAGTCTGATCTTACTACATAAGATAAGAAACCGACACCAATCCCACGTACCCGAGAGTGTGTAAGGCCCTTAGCGGGACGCTGGGGAAATTATCTTCCTAAAGTGAAGATATTGTGGTTGCGTTTGTCATAATTAATTGAAATATCGTGAATTGTACGAAATGAAACTGTAATTACAAAACTGCATATTTTTTTAAACATAATTCTACTTACAGATTAAAAATCTATCGCTATCAAAAGCTTCAGTGCCTTCTTCAACAGCATAAGGGAATCTCCAAAAGTTTAGTAGGTAAAGTTTTCAACTTCACGTTTTGTTAAAATGACTGCAAGTTGAAACTTAATTGTTTGAACTAATGGATTGACAAAGGCATTGCCCGTCGCTGATCCACTGCCAATTTAGTTATACAAGAATTTATCATGGATTGCAACCAGCACAACTTTCTTCGATATAGCAGAATATACCCTTTACCACCGAACGTTACATAAGTCAGATATTGATTTCCAGACCAGAAATTATTTAACATGCAAGGCACGGAAACGTCAACATGAAAGAGCACCAGCTTGTCTAGAATTCTCCAAGATCAGGTTTCTTGCTTTAGTCATTTGATCTCTGCTTAGGGACTCAAGGATTGCAAGCAGGTGCTGGAAAAGTGTGACGGAGTTCCATGAAAAATGCAAGCTTTTCATATGAATGAAAGAATGATTTATTTTTTATAAAATCCTTCAGAGCCCAATTTCTATCTAGTTCGAGATTGAATCTTTAAAACTGTGATGTAGTGTCACATGTACATTAACCTAATAACATTAATAATTTAGCTAAATAAGTTCAATAAACCTAAGATGAAAAATCTTAATTCCCTTTATGTTTATACATAGCAAAATTAATAAATATGATCCAAAATCGATTAATCGATACAATACATTTGCGAAAAAAAGTAAGTGGAGAAAGCAATGACATTTGAGAGAAAAGTAAGCTGAATAACAGAAATTGGGAAATTAAATAATAATTTCTAAATTTAACAAAAGCACTCAAAAAAATATATATAATGCAAATCAAAACTAGTTGCTTACTTTGAAAGAATTTCAACAATTAAAATTGTATTAATGAAAAAGTAATTTTGCATGTAATGAATCGCTTGTATCTTTATGTATTTGACGATATATTTTGCTGTCAGTTTCTCAAAAGCACACTAAACTTATATTAAAATTTAAATGATTATTGATTTCTACTGAAAGAATGCATACACACACAATATAGTATTAGGAAAGGTTTGGAGATCCAATTCACAGTTTGGGTGACCGATTTAGAAGGATTCAATTTCAATGAAGGATAGACTGAAATATGTCCGATTTTTTTCCCCTCACAAGCGTAGTCTAGAAGATGTGGAAGTCTCAAATTTAACTTATTTTATCAACATCTTCTCAAGAAAGGTATTAACTATCTAAAATTTTAATAAATGAAGAATATTTTATTCTGCATAATTATTCTTCGTATATTATTAATTTAGCATCCATTTTTAAACCTTTTTATTCTCAGTTATCACCGAAATTTCCCTTTCAGTTTACATAGAAATAGGTCTCTGAAAAGTTATAATTCGAAACAAGATCGGTCTTTTAATATACAACATTCAAAATGAATGAATGCATAAGTGATACTTGCAAGAAAAACTCATAATTTTCATTAAGATTTTAAAGTCCTCAGGTGACTGCCTTAAACAATAGCAGCACACTGTCCAATTCAACTAATTGTGGTTGGAAAATATTGTTTCGAATCGTATCAGAAAGAGATGAAGAAAGATTGAATAAAAGAACAAAAATTTACTAGTCCAAATCAGATTCGGAGTAACCAGTATGGATTTCCTCAAACAGTAATAAGAATCGCACTAACTTTTTCTAATACTTTTACTAATTTCAAAATCACAAAGTTTTCTTGCTGAATATGAAAGAACGCAGCATTATTTGCCAATATTTTGTACACACTTTTATGTAACTTGGCTTATTTTATGTTTCTAAAGATGGATTCTTTAAGCTATTTTTCACTCACTTCCTTACGTACTAGTGTTTTGAAATTTTGTGCACTTATATGTTCTCGATGAAGACACAAAAATAAGATGAACTTAATTACCAGTAAATCGATTAATTTAATTAAATTTTGATTACTATCAGGAGCGCCTGTTAGAAGAGAATTTGGGAAAACAAATTGACTTCAAGATTTCATAATATTTATACTAATGAATTATAAACTAAAAAGTAAACATTATGAAACAATTAAAATAAAAAATTATACTTCTTATTACATTAACTAAAGCGTGCTTTAAAAAATCAATTTTTGGCAATTATTGAACTACTAGAAGATTTATGCCCGTCTAAGACGGACTTTCAGCTTTCCAATAATATCTGGGATCTGATTGTCACAGATTTACTAAGAAAAGTTGTTGAGAAAATCCCATGTAGATTGCTAGAATGCTTAATAAATAAAAAGAAGCGTGAAAAACAGAACTGATGAATCAATTGGCACTGACTTTCGTTTTATCTGAGTAAAAGTAATGCGAAATACCAAATAAAAAATATATGAATTGATGAATGCAAATCTTTAAGCAAAAGGTGTCTTTCACTGTACTAACGGTTAAGGGAAAAATATTAAATATAAAATATATAAATATTAATTTCCAAAATTAAGTACGAAAAAGAAAGAAACCTTTTACTAAAAACTAAACTATTCTAAATAGTTCTATGCGCATGAATTAAATAAAAAGAAAGAAAACGAAGGACATATTATAATTCAATCCGATGAATCAACACAAAATAAAAAAAACTCGGCTAAAAATAAATTAAATAAACAGTCAAATAGCAACAATGTGCTATTTGACTGACAGCATTTATCCTCTGTGTATGCTAATTTGTAGACGTAAACACACCGTCTGAATCTCCTTGGCACGTAGCCAAACCGAACCACGTGAGCGTTACCGGATCAGTGAGAGACAGATCTGGGCTATTATATTAGTAATTGGGTTGAATAATAATTCATGAGCTTTTTTTTTTTCAAATTTAAAAATGCATGCAGAAATAAAGCGCATTTTCAAAATGTTTTATATTATTTGAAAGAGAATTTAATGCTCTATAAGTTACTGCATTTTGATTTCTTTAATTTTATTGATTTTGATATATTTTCAGATCATTAAATTGGAATATCGAGAGTACACAACAGAGCATTTTTGACGCCATTTCTTTCAATTTAATAGAGGTATTAAGACAGCCGAAGCTACTCGTGACATTTGTGCTGTGTATGGAGAAGAAGAATGCCTCAGTGCAATTACTTAGTTAATGCCGTTAATTTTTGCCATTAAAAAATAATATGCATACAAAGTCTCTGAACGGTAGCCCAATAGATGATAAGAAACGGCTAGATAAACGCATAAACTTCCAGTTGGAAAAAATGTTTTAAATGACGTGAAGAGTTCTATTTTATGCTTTTTGAGTACATAAATGTACCGTTGAAAAAATTACGAAGTCTATATTTTTTTACATTGCCCCGATCCCGTTAGTCATATTTAGTAAAATATTTTTGACACCTATATTTTAAACAAAAAATGTTCCACTCTTTTGCCTCTAAAACTGACCGAGTTATAAATCTCGACTCTGCTCTGATTGGTTTAAAATTATGAAATTCAAAACTCCATAACTCGGTTGGTTTTTGACTTAGAAGACTTTTTTTTTGTTTAAAATGTTAATGTGTCAAGAATATTTTACTAAATATGACTGATGGGACTGGGGCATTGCATCAAAATTTAGACTTCGTTTTTTCTCAGAAATACATTTATGAACTCAAAAGGCATAAAATAAAATTCCTTTCGCCATTTAAAACATTTCTCCAATTGGAATTATAATATGCCTATCTTTCCCGATTTGGAAAATAGCTATTGGGCCACTATTAAATTTGGACATCCTTTATATTACTAGTTTATTTTGTTTCAGTACTTGCTAATGTAACCAATATTACCTTTTGTTTGATATAAGATGGTCCAGAAGCGGAATATTTTTTTTAGATTAAAAAGATACAAAAAACGCTTGTAGAAATTTCTTCGACAAACGACCAAAGGATACATTTGAAATAAATTTTTAAAAAAATTAAAATTAAATTTGAATATTTAAAAAAAATTCAAAAACTCTCACTCAGTTCAGCATAAACTCATGGTTTCAGGACATCACCGAGCAGCTCTGAAATAAAACCTTAAGCCCTCACCGCCAAATGTGGCAACCCTGCCTCCAGCATCCCGAGTCTCTAAGGATACTGAAGAATAAGCGCCTACTGTCATCGTGATTAAATTCGCATAGCTTCTCCAATTTCACGTCTCACGTCGTGCCGGGAGACCATTCTTCAGGAATTCCCCCCCCCCCCCCTTACCTTTCCCCCCCCCCCCCCGCCCCCCCCCGGGCCCAGGGGGGGGGGGATGCGTAAGCCTCGACACTGAAGAACAAGCAGGGAAGGACCGAAAACAAGACTTTTAGAAAGTCGGACGCATTAGGGGATTAATGCCAATGTAATTGAAATCATCATAATTGATGCGAACAAGGCATCGCGCCCCTCTCGTTAGTTTTAAAAGCCCCGCGAGAAGGCCAGCCTAACACCGTTAATATGCAGAAAGAACTCGCTGGGTTCCAGTCTTGACGCGTTAACGTGATTGACAATGAGTGTATTAAACGTGATTATTTTAATTAATTAATGCAATCAAGTTTGGTTAAGGAAGAAAGAGTTGGTTGCAGTCCAGAGTCGCCTTGTGTTGGGAGAGATTTCCTGGAAGCATTTGTCTAGCCCGATTTTTAATTAATTTAGCATTCTCTAGGGTAATCTTCATTATGTCTGTCTTTTCTTTTCTTTTCTTTTATATTCGTCTTTTTTTGTTTCTTAGCGAGACTGAAAAACCTCAGAGTTAGTCGGGGTTTTTTTATTATTAATATCTAATTCCTTGCATTAATTAGTGAAGAGAAAAGACAGATTCGTAATCAGTAGTTTTCTTATTAACTATCTTTGGGCTGTTCGTTTTAATTCGAAGGATTAGATTAGTGTGAAATTATATGTATTGATTGGATTTATAAGTAACTCGCAGTTTGAGTTGATTGGATTTGTAAATTAATAACTCAGAACCCCAGTTCGATAACTCGATTAACTTTCTTAAGCTCCTAATGTATAGTAGCGACAGCTGTGTCTTATTTTTGAAATATGAAATTTGAGTTAGAGTCATCAAACATAGTACTTCTTTTTGTCTGATAGAAAAACGATGACGCCAAAATCGCATAAGAAAACTAAGGAATATTCGAAATCTATAACTTTATTTTAGTTTAACTCATGGATTGAAATATCTTCTGTCATTTCAATAAATTGTAACAAAAGGGTTTTCATTCAATAATAATAAAACTAATAACTCAGAACCACAGTTCTATGACTCTATGAACTTTTTTAAGCTCTTAATGTATAGTAGCGACAGCTCTGTCTTATTTTTGAAATATGCCATTCATCATGCATAAGACTTCTTCCTTTCTGATAGAAGTACTATGAAGCCAACACCACAAAAGAAAAACACAAAGAATATTTGAAATCTGTAACTTTCTTTTAATTTATGGATTCTAATATCTTCTGTAATTTCAATAAATTGTAGCAAAAGGGTTTTCGTTCAATAATAATAAAACTAATAACTCAGAACCACAGTTCTATGACTCTATGAACTTTTTTAAGCTCTTAATGTATAGTAGCGACAGCTCTGTCTTATTTTTGAAATATGCCATTCATCATGCATAAGACTTCTTCCTTTCTGATAGAAGTACTATGAAGCCAACACCACAAAAGAAAACCCCAAAGAATATTTGAGATCAGTAACTTTCTTTTAATTTAACTTATAAGGATTCTAATATATTCTTTAATTTCAGTAAGTTGCAGCAAAGGCAATTTCTTTCAATAATAATAAATTTCATATAGAATTTGTATTGCCTTAATTTAACTTAATTATTTACAATTATTATTTTGTAACTTTCCTTGTTTATAAAGAAGTAGTTGCTATGTTATTACAGTATTCAATTCGAGCAACAGAATTGAGGTGTCTAAAATTCTTATTTGATTTCAGTAGTCAATTATTAAAGATGTAATAAGTGCACGCCTATTATAGTTGTAATGAAACAGTAATTTATTAGAGTTTTGATAAAACTCGAATAAAAGAGTCTAAAATTTTTAAGCAGGCGTAAGGTGAAATTACAAACTATTTCATGATTTGTATTGCATTTATTCTAGTAATTTTGAACATCGTTTTTATGTTATTTATGATCCATTTTCTTGCTGACGAATTAGAAGTTGAAATAAGTTACTTTAAATTCACACTTTATGTTATTTATGATTCATTTTTTTTATTGACGAAATAGGAAGTTGGAATAAGTTACTTTAAATTCACACCAGGATAAAAAATATATTATTAACACTACAATAAAAAGCAAAATAAATCATTAAGATAAACAATACGAAAAAGATGAATCTTTGGACTCAAGCCGAGCACAATTTAACACCCCTGAGGGCGAAGATTACATCCACTAAGAAAACAATTAAAGCTAATAAACTCCCTAATAAAGCTATTAAATTCAGGAATAGCCAATAGTAGCGGCTAATAGGCTAGTCGTTTGAGGTTATTATTAAATAATATTTAAAGGCACGAATCTCTTACTTCTGATCAAAAACTAAGTTTTAGTTGTTAATGTGATGCAGCTATACAAGTTTATTCCAAAATAAAAGTTCGCATTTTTAAATTCTTCATCGATATTATGCCTTTGACAGCTCCACTTCAATAAAAAAAATTGAGATTATCATCAAACCGCTCTATATAATTCAGATATTTTTCTACTAATTTCTTAGATGAACCAGTGAAGAGTATAGCAGTAAAACGTAGCTATAAGTATTAATCTACCAACCGATTAAGTATAAAAATAATAGGATACATTTTTAAAAAGTAATATCCTTCCAAATATTAGTAAAATAATTGAAAGGAGTGTTATCAATTTTAATGAAATGCCTGCATTTAGCTATCTATTAATTATCCTTTGTGTTTTCGTCTGTGATGCTGGTATAAGAGTAAAGTGAATGAAGCACTTGCATAGGAAAGAGCGACAAATTTGGCAACATTTCCGACAAAAATATATTTATGAGAAGAAAAAATAACAAGTTCGATATTGCATTGCGAAAAGTTCCGGTGATATCGAGGTATATATATATATATATATACTCAAATTATTGTTCTGCTTTAGATGAAAATATGTTAAGACAAGATACTGGGGTTCATTAATTCTTTAATTTTTGTTGATAAACTATCAGCATACTAATCCATTAACTACCAGCGTCACAACACAATTAAGACTACTGAAATATTTACAAAATTTATGTTTTCAATTTGTTATATTAGTGGGACACTATTTCAAAACATTCTAACTAGTTTCATTATTTATTACGAAAATAGAAAAGGAAAACAAAAACGTGAAGCATTTTTAGCCGAATTTTAGGATATGTGATGTGATTATAAAGCTATTAATCATGATGCGTTCTTCTATATTTAAATAAATTCCTTCAATAAAGTAGATTCTTACAACAAAATAATAGCTCTTAAGGCACTGTTAACGTAACACATTAAATAAATATATATATATATATTGTTAAATATTTTACAAACAATTAAAACTCAAATAACATTTTCAGTATATACACCTATTAAACCAATAATTAAAATAAAATATAAAATAATGTTACCTAATTAATAATCATACAATTAAATACAGAAAGATAATTAGATTATAAATTGTTACTATGAAAAAGACAACCCAGGGTTGGAATTCCAACAATCAAATGCCAATCGATCTTAGGAATCGATTATGTCGCATTAAATTCGAATTTTAAAGGCGCCAACCTTCTGCGAAGGCCAATTGTTGGATATATATATATAATTTGGCAAGATTAAACCAATTAACAGTCACTTTAGACTACTATCTAACTAGAAGGCAGTTTCTGTTTTAGGAATGTCATTTTGACAACAACTTTTTCTGTTTTATGAATGTCATTTTGATTTATTGTCATTTAGATTCAACTAAGAATCCATAGAACACATGATATGTTTTTGGATCTCAACTAATTTTTGTATTGAATCCAGTAGAACCTCGATTATCCGAACTGATTGGGACCGTAATCAACTCGGATAATCGAAAACTCAGGTCATAGAGACTACGTTTTAAATCATGACTTCTTTTCTTTCGACACGATTTTCCAAAACTTTTTATTTCACATTGGAAAAATAATTCCGCAAATACTGCCACTTATTGACTTTTTCACAAATCCTTTTATTAGTTATCAAACTTCTTACTTCCATTTTTTGAAACGATTTTGATAGGAGGATTCGCAAATATTACTTATTTTTGCTGTTTCCCTTGCATTTTCTCAGTGATTCTTTAAGAATATTCTCAAAGGAATACATTACCCGACACATTTAGAATACCATTTTTTCATGACAATGCTTGTAATTTTCTCACATCACTATTGAAGCGCTTAAGAATGGAACATGTATTTTTATTTATTTATTTTTCTCTAAATAACTTAGTGAGTTGTAAAAAATAATCTCCCGATAACTGCTTTTTACCTACTTTCGCATCGTGAAAATTGGATCCAGTGTCAACTTTGATACCCTTTTCCGAAACTTTCGTTGACTTTATTAAAAAAATTAAAAACACAGTTCAATTTTCTGGCACTGACCCTGTTATCAGAGACCTCAGTTGATAGAGGCCCAGATAATCGAGGTTCTACTATAGTAACGTCTACGAATGGTTTAATTTTAGCTTCTAACTTTAACAATAGGGGATACCGGGGTAAGTGTGGTACATGTCAAAATTAGACAACGCTTATATTTCACATATATTTGGTTGGAGGGCGCCATATGCCGTTTCAGGAGAAGTGTCTCGGCCTCCATTAGCACTCACGCCAGTTAGGAGTTTGCCTTGAGAGCGGACAACTTTTACTGATTTTTTTACCAGTTTAGTAAAATTTTACCTTTACTAAACTGGCTTAAATAGAGCTTGTACTATTAGAACATTATAACTTATTATGGATTACCCTTTTAGATTGTTCTTTTGTGGTTATTTTAAGCTATTTAAATTATTATTTTCCTTGTAAATAAAGCTTAAATGCTGAGTTATAACAAAAAAGACACGATGGGACAAGTTTACACACAGCAAATGGGGCATATTTACACACTGCGTAATAATATTCTGTTGGTCTCTTATTGCTAGTTTTTATTCATTGTATTATTTTTTCAGTTTAAAAATGATTCGGTATTATAAAAAGAAAACTAAAAGAAATTAAAATATTGATCCACACGTGATGAAGATGGTAGTTGAAAATCTAAAAAGTGATGGTCAATCTCTGAGAAAGGTAGTTGCAGATTTTGGATTTAATTTCAGAACACTTTCCAACTACGATAAAAAAATTCAATGCCCCAGAAGAAACTCGAAATGCTTTGGAGGACAAAGGAATTGGAACCAACACCTGGAGCAAAGGGTTTTTTTTTTCAATGAAACACCTTGTTCTAAAATAAGTTGGGAAATGTGGAGTGTGTGGGAAATGTGTGAATCTATTAAGCACTTTTTTAAATAAACTAGGTTTGTTTGGATTTAATTATTATATTTTAATCACACTAAGCCTTACATTTAATCATATTCAGTGGTGTGTGAACGTGCCCCAGGCATTGTGTAATCTTGCCACGGTCACGAGGCAAATTTTCACAGGTGACAACATGGTATAGAAAATAATATAACTAAAAAATATAATAGTTGAAGGTACTTAAAATTATGCACCAGATGTCTTAAAGCATAACTAAATAGTTAGCAACGAAAACAAGAAAATTATTGTAATGAATAAAAATAGAAGCATGAAAGTTTAAAAAGTGTGTAAATCTGCCCCGGTCTCCCATACTATAATTCGACGCACGTACAAAACACTGACAAATCAATTAAATGATTAGAGATGCCATAGTATATCACACGTTTTAACACTGAATCAATTCAGTAATGGATAAATACTTATTAAAATATCTCCTTTTATTACGATTCACTAAGGTAAAACGTGAAGATTCCCAAGTTCTCCAGAAATGATTGCATCGAGCTGACAAAAAGATTGAAGACGTGGACGGAGCTCTTCCAGGTAAAGATTCCTATTCTTTCTTCTCCATGCATGTGTCAGTGCGTCTGTCTGTGAACACATATGAACGCGTACACTTGTTCCGAGTGTAGATGTTTCGGGCGGGAGAACGTTGACAGGTCTGATAATGGCGTCTGGCTCTTACTATCTGTCACTTTGACAAGCGACTAATTGAGTTCTACTTTCCTGACAAAAGACAAGTGATGGGAGGAATGGTAAGTGTGCGGCGGGACTGCCAAACGAGTCATTAGCACCCCAGATGGAACGGAGGCGATGCTGCGAGCTCGAGATTTGCTGGTAGCAGCGAATTAGGCAACAAAAGAAAGTTTCCCATTTGAACTCTGAGTAATAAGTTGAACTCTGTTAGGCTATGATTTCGGATCAACACTAAATAAAGATTTTTTCAGTTGTTTGACTAATCAGGCACAGTGGTGGCGCCAGTGTGTGGGGGGGGGACCGGGAGGCTAGGGCTCCCCTGTCGGGAAAAATTTTTGCACCCAGTGGTGGAAAATTTTTATTGGGTATTATATATTTATATTATATATATTATATTATATATTATTATTATATTATTTATATTATATATATGTATATTATATTATATATGTTTTTATTTGGAGTATTCAACTAGTTGATAAATAAATATCTGTCGAAAATTTGAGACCAATTTCATTGCATTCATCCCCTCGTACAGCAGGTCGTGCCCCTTGTCCTGTTGATCGGGCACTCCCGATCAGCAGGAATGGAGCTAGAATTTGCCCGACAGGGGGGCACGACCTGCTGTATGGGAGGACGAATGTAATGAAATTGGTCTCAAATTTTCGCCAAATTATTATTTATCAACTACGGTTGAATACCCCGTACAAAAACTTTCCCCGATGGCGGGCCCTGGCCCCCCCCCCCCTCTGGCGCCACCCCTGCCGATCAGGCAAGGAAAAAGAACTCTCCTAGGCGTAGGTGAAAAAGGAAAAGATTCATTAAAAAGACAGATTATTCCAAAAGATTTTATAAGGTTTCGTCTAACCATTTGGTATTGAAACATTACTTCTGGTAAAACGTATTTATACTTATTTTTATATATAAATATAAATTTTAATGAAATGCATATATTAAGATTTTTGACAAATATGCAACCACTAAGAAAGGAAAATGAAGTACTTAACATACCTCATAAACTGGTTGGCTTTGAAAAATTTCAAATTAAATTTCAATTTGCTTAGAATAAATACTATGCAACCATCCAAAAACGGAATCACAATTAAAAATAATTACTACGACTTTTTCTTTATGAAATATTTTCACTCCTGTTGTCAGTTCTAAAGAACAGCAATTTATTTTGGATTGTTCATGATTTCAGTCCTCTTTAAACTTTAATAAATAACTCAAAGAAATTAATAGGTACTGGCAGCCAACTTGCGCATTTTTACTTTCTAGTATACAAGAATGTTTAGAGAAAGTACTGTAATTGCCCAAAACATTTAAAAGAGTAAAACTTCCCCGAGTTCGAGCAAAAAAGCATTTTTGAAATTATGTCTTTTTTTCAGGTGTATGCTTGCAGGCTAATTTAACAATATAATTTGCACTTGCAATTTTTTCTAAACGCATTCTAGATTTTCTACTCAGTACAACAAAACTATATATAAATGGACCTTGTTCATTAATCTATGCATTACCATTCGTATTGAAAACATGATACACAAATTTTACTATTGTGTTTTTTAACCCAGAGTGCCGTGCGTTGAAACACTGTACAAACACAATTAGATTACATTAATCGAAGCATTAATAACTAAACAATTTGATACCTTTAAAATGTTACAGGAAGTACTTATTTTAACGTTTTCTCTCTCTTTCTTTTTTCAGGTTTTTACTTTTGCTTCAACCGTACTGTAACTACAATTTACTTGTCAATGAACATTTTTTAGCGTCGCTTAAATCCTTTAATTTTTATTTTCTCTGAATATTTTACTAAGTTATACAGAGAGAAAGTAACGTAATCTTCAAAAAATTCGGCCTCGAGCCCATGATGAATTTCCACGTTTTAGATTTCCCCGAATCCGAAAAAAACATCTTCGGAAATATGCCTCTTTGAACACGATAACAGAAACGTAATATGCTAGACTAATGAAATTTGGTATGCTGTACTGCACCTAAACTGTACATTGTGTAAGATAGAAAGTAAAAAAAAAGTGTAACCGTGGAAAGGTTATTTTAGGAATTAATTATTAAAACTTTTCAAAATAGATGGGAAGGAGTGAGAGGAGGTCGAAAATTCCCCAAAAATCCCTGGAAGGGGGCGGTGTTCAACAAAAAAATCATTGGGTGTGAGTAGGGAGGCAATTAAAATTAATACACCTTGTTGGGTTACAGACAGGGCTGTTTTATCCAATGGGCTAATTGGGCTCTAGCACAGGGGTTCCATTCAGCCAAAGGCGCCTATAAACTTACAAAACCGATTTGTTTTAATTTGAGAACAAAAATTTTTAAAATTATTTTAAATATGTTAAAAATACAAATTTGATCAGGATGTAGTACGACAGACATCGATTTTGTAATGTTGCATAAGCATGTATATCTTTTGCTATAAATTAAAATACATTTTTTTTGCCAATTATATAAGTAATTATCAAAATCCTATTTTGAAAAGGCGCCGATCTGCAAAATTGTAAGGCTTTCATCCCAGAACAGATTTTTTTTATTTTATTTTAGTGCCCATGCCAGACCGGCCTACCCGCAAGGGTATAAGGCCCTGAGCGGGCCGGCAGGGAAAGAAAAATCCACAAAACCATCCAAACGACAAAACGATCAATACAAACTATAAAGTTAAAATCCTTTCTCCGAAGTAAAAACCAACACCAAAAACCGAACAAAAACAACAAACTGATGAACAATCAACCCTGGGTCAGCCGGTCGCAAATGCCATTACTGATTTTATAAGCCTGAATAAGTTTGGATTGGGCCTGGCCATTATATCTTAAATTTTTAAACCAGCTTTTTCTGTGTTCATCAGACGGTTCCTTTAAGTGAAATTCAGCAGTAAGAGGACTCTTGAACACATAGTGGTCGGCATCCCCGACCAGGCCACAGGCACAAAGTGGTGAGCCCAGTTTTATGAACCTGTGTAGATAACAGGAAATTGGTCCATAATTAGTTAAAAAGTAAATTAAAAATTTTTTGTAGACGCCGGCAACAAAACTTCTGATTCTATGTCCTGATTCAGACTGAGAGCCATCCCAGAACTCCCCCCATTCTCTAATTAGGTATCCCAGAACAGATGACATTCTTACTCAGTTATATTAAAAATTTTTTGTCGACTCCGGCAACAAAACTTATGATTCTATGTCCTAATTCAGACTGAGAGCCATCCCAGAACTCTCCCCATTCTCTAATTAGGTATCCCAGAAAAGATGACATTTTTACTCAGTTATATTATTAGTTAGGTATTTTCATTGAGCCATATCCGCTGAAATTCCTAGTTACTGTTCTGATGAGGCGCCAAATTATTTCAGCCCAGGGCGCTCGGATTTGTTAAGACGGCCCTGGTTCCAGATACTAAAAGTTTGAAAATCTTTGAATTAACCAGTATGTCGCTAATTAAAAATCTTTCCTTGCCTTGAACTAGAAATTTCGCAAAAACTTATCCAATACACGAGTAAAATGCTCCAAGAAGCAGGAAAATAAAACAAAATGGATGGAAACGACATGAAAGAAAAAGTGTTCATTTTGAAAATCTGAATGCATCCGCTCTTCTTACAAACTTCGGCGAAATAACTCCGTAGGTCTCGACGCAATAACGCGCAAATGCTGTCACCCCATCAAATATATGCATCAAACCTTTTATCCAGCGTCACGCGATTTGTCCATTCTGCACATAAGCCTCCCTCACAAACAGTCACACTACCATCAAGTGGGCGATGGGAAGGAATGCAAAAAGTTCAGGAAAACGAAAAAAGAGGAGACAATGTTGTTATTTAAGACGATTCTTCGCTGCAAACCTTAATGAAACTTGCAAGTTTTCGCACTTTTCTCTTATTACCAAACACGCTCCCGGAATATTTTCATCTACACTTTTCGTGTGCCTGTTGCAGATGCGAGTCCGGAACGATGTAATATTTGGGATTTGGTATACAAGTCTATTGCATGGAACGGACGAGTTCCGAGATAAATTTACATCAATCATGGAAGGATTCGTGAGACTGAAGGTGGTGTAAGAAGTTTTATGTTGAAACGAAATGAAAGTTTTCGTTGTATGAATGAAATGGGCTGCAAGCATGCGAAAGTTTTTACTGCTTTATCTTCCCGGATAATACTATATAAACATGGCCCAAGACGTTGGTAATATTAAAACTTGAGATTCTAAGAATGAACAATATATAATAATATTAGAATGTGACAGACAAGCTTTAAACTTTTCATTTATATTCCGATAAGAGTATTATTTCTTTCAACAAACTCCATAAGGTACTTCGATTTTTAAAAATATTCCTCAAGATGTATAAATCAACTATATTAATGCTTCTTAAACTTCATTCTCTCGCGATCTGTTTTAGGATGAAAAAAATTCCGCCACACTATTTTTGCACGAAAAATTTTGCCGCTATCTCAAAATTTTAAAATACAGTAAGACCCCGGTAATCCGGACGAATTCAGGCACATGGACGTCCGGATTAGAGAGATTTCCGGATTAGCGAGGTTTTTAAAAAATAACGTAAAATACTTTTTTCAAAAATTGTATCTATAGGCACTATGGTATATTTGTATGAACCAACATTGTATGGATAAATTGAATAGACATGAT
This sequence comes from Araneus ventricosus, assembly GCA_013235015.1. Taxonomy (NCBI): domain Eukaryota; kingdom Metazoa; phylum Arthropoda; class Arachnida; order Araneae; family Araneidae; genus Araneus; species Araneus ventricosus. Next base: position 41,939 of record BGPR01009467.1, read on the forward strand.
ACAGTATGAACATGATATGTACAGCATAATTACTACATATGTAAGTGAATGAACATAATCAGTGTCCAAAAAAGTCAGTGATATTTTTTTCGCGGTCGTTCCAATTTTTAATTCAAATGCGCGGTTTCTTAAACGTCTGAGGAGCATATTTTCGTGTGCTTCAAGATTTTGCTCTTCAGCCCACTGTAATGAAATGTTGAGTGCCACCACAGCCTCAGATTGAGAAATTTTGACGAGGTTTACAGGGGTGACGTCGTCGTCATCATCATCTTCTGCTATTACCGTCCTGATAATTTCGTTGTCTGTTAAAATTTCATTTCGATCCAAACTGTCGTCAGCTTCAGCGTGGGTTCCAGTATTAGACATCGGGTTCGTGTTTTGTAATTGGTTAATGAGTGATGAAAGCTGAATTTCTTCACTTTTCACATTTTCTTCAACTTCAGAATCAATAAAATTGGGTAGAAAATGTTTCCATGACTTGTTGATCAGCAATGTAGACACAGATACCCAACTGTTAACAAGACTGAACACGACATCTTTTAAATTTACATTTTTCAGTTTTTTTTACAAGTTTTCGTTGTGCACAGGATCATTGAGAATGTTCGTAAAAGCAACATTCATAATTCTCCATGGACCGTCCGGATTACCGAGGGTTCCGGATTAGCGCGTGTCCGGATTACCGGGGTTCTACTGTAAATATAAAATTAAATATAGATTACTTATAAATAATCCAATAATTGATAACTGAATGATTCTTTTTTTTAAATCTATGCGATTTTTCAATTATTTTTTAGCACAGATATGTAAAAGAATGAAGAAGTACTTTCAAAAAATTTTGAGACTCCAGCATTTTGCTTTGCGAACTTACCTGGTGTCATGACCCACTAACTAAGGAGCCCTAATCTATATGAAAGTTGTTAAAATATAGTTCATAATAGTAAGTGGCGGAGTTAAAAAATCTAAAGATGGCGAAAACTTTAGAACTGTTCGCGAAAGTTATTGATTGACAGAAGTATGTGTTTTTGTCAGAATATTCGTTATTTATGAAAAATATAACTATACAGCAATAATTTATGGTTTCTTTTATTTAAATCAGAAGCCACCTTTTGAACATATTATAAAGAAGCAAAACTTTGAATAGCTGGAGCATTCTACTCCTGACGAGCAATATTCCATGATAATTTTCCCATGTTTATTTCTTATTCTTTTTTCATTCTCGGTTTTTTCTTTGTTTTGCTTTTTGTTCTTGCGTGTTTTTTTTATTATTATATGCAGGAGACCCCAGAAGATCGGAAATTAGAAATGATGAACATGACGAGCAAGTTTTACATAGGAAGCTGTGCCCAAAAGCGTGACCTGCGACCACCAAAGGGCGATGTTCGACGGCGTATTGGAGAGCAGCCGGCCTCATCCCCATGGAGTTTTTAGGCTGGGAATTCAATACCGCTCCACTCAACGCAAAATTCGACTGTTCCACGCCAAAACCGGTCGTCAATGCCAAAAACCGATGAGAATTGTAGCGATCTGGAGAGAAAGGTGTAGCGGAAGGATATCCAACTGAAGTTGGAGCGCCAAAGTCTGAAAAAAACCCGCACCAGATGGACCGCAAGGCCATAAATGCGGAAAAGCGACCGGTATAGATACTGTCCTTCTGTCACGAGAACTCTGTTTGCCAAGTTGTCTAGTTGACGGCGGTCGCTATAGCAACTGGTCATGTTAGAGAAGCTAGATGAAGAAGATGCTGCGGTAGTTGATCATCGTCTTCTCGGCTTTGCCGCAGTTGCATGTTCTTTTCCATTTGGAGCTAAGTGCGCCAATGTAACAAGCTTGAATGAACGTCTACCTACTCAAAATGGATTCATCCTGTTTCTATAACGACCGCCGTCAACTAGACAATTTGGCGAGCAGAGTTCTCGTGGCGGACAGGCAGTACACGGAGGTCTTGCAAATGCGAAAATCATAAAACACAGTACTTTACTGAGGCGTTCAGGAGGAAATCGGGGCAGGCGGGGGTTCGCACTTCGAAGACGGGGGAGGAGTAGGAGTTATAGAGGATCGTAGTCACCGGCAGTGGATGGATTTCCGGTGCGTGGAGCAGTGGCGTAGGGAGGTTAAGTGGCGCCCAGGTCAGAATATGATTTTTTTCGCCCCTCCCCGTCATCAGTAGTGACTTAGCTTGTGTAAGCGGAGCCCGGGAAATGGCATTTTTTCGACCCCTCATAATATTTGACTTTAAAAAGTGACCTAAACGCATTTACTTTTTGTCACCATGGCCAGTAGCATAGCCAGAGTAGGTTGCGATCGGAAAATAACATGATTTTTTTTATCCCAGTCTTCATTCATGGCTTACCAAGCGGAAATGGAACGAAGGGTATGGTATTATTTTTACGCCCCCTGATATTTTGTTCTAAAAATCAGTAATGTTTTGACTCCAAGCCGCCCCTAAAACTGCTGCTCGGGGCATCTGTGCACCCCTTACCCTCCGGCGCCATGGCGTGGAGCGGTCGTGAATGACTACCGAAATGGGTGGGCAAAAAAAAAAGAAACCATAATGATAGGGAGTACCTGTTAATGTAAACCAGCGGGAATAGTCTCTCCTCGACTTTCTGGTATACTCTTTAAAAAATGTTGTCATTTCCTCCCAGTCTCGCGGGGATAAAAATTGCGTATCTTTTGTGAACCTCAGAACGCCACAGTTTCCCTTGGCGAGCGCCAAAGACGAAAGGCGGGTAGTAGCGGAAGTGAAACGCGCCAAAGCGGGCGCAATTACGCAATATGGCTTTGCGTCATTGTATGATGAAAAAAACAAATAGGCGATTTGAACGCCTTTTTTTCTCAACCGATTGAAACGAAAATTGAGCGAAGATATACAATTAGGGTTAGAAGACCTGATACTAATTTTTGTTTCACTAAGTCATTGCGTTTAGGAGTTATTGTGTTCACTAGCACGCGATTATGGAGACCGATAGACAATCAATGCGTTATGGATTTGGTCCAAAATTTGATACAGATCTACAATTTTGATGATAAAACTGAATATCAAATTTCATACATCTAGCTATTTATTTTTTGAGCTATCGTGCTCACATGAACACGGAGAGACAGATTTACCGTCCACGGATTTTGTCCAAAAAATTAAAAGAAAAGTACAAATTTCATGTAAAGTTCAGATACCAGATTTCATCCGCCTAACTCCAACAGTTTTCGAGTTATCGTGTTCACAGACATAATTCCAAAATTATGTTTTTCCAGTCTCAGGGAGGTTTAAAACGTGGAGATTCATCAAAATCTGGAGGTCGAATTTTTTGATTATTACAATACTTTCTCTTTGTATACTTCGTATACGAAAAAGTGAAAATCGGTTAGAAATGACGTGTCTGAAGCGGAAGCATGGATATCTAACCATCTAATATCCATCACTCCATTTGGACTACCGGGCCATAAATGCGGCGGGACTAGGTACGTGTGTGGAGGGGAGACTTGGGGTGCATGGTTAATCGACTTCGTATACGAAAAAGTGAAAAACGGTCAGAAATGACGTGATGTGAGGCGGAAGCATGGATATCTAACCATCTAATATCCATCACTCCATTTGGACTACCGGGCCATAAATGATAGTTACGTATTGCTAAATCATTCTGAATAATTTGGAGCATTATTGCATTTTTGTTCAATCTTGAATATTGTTTGGTATTGTATAAATGTTTGAAAAAAATAAATAAATAGAAAAAATATAGATACAAAATACACATTTCTTGAAGATTCTGTATCAGTTTTGGGAATATTTAGAATATTATCTAACAGTATTAAGTTCTGAAATTTGTAGAACTTCCCAAAGGCTTTAGAACGATTTTAAGTGATCTTAAATCATTCTCGAATAATTTGGAACATTATTTACTTTTGTTCAATCTTTGAACATTATACCATATCATAAATGTTTGAAAATAAATAAATAGAAAAAATATAGATACAAAAATACACATTTCTGAAGATTGTGTATCGTTTTGGGAATATTTTAGAATATTATCTAACAGTATTAAATTCTGGAAATTTGTAGAACTTCCCAAAGGCTTTTAGAACGATTTTAAGTGATCTAAATCATTCTCGAATAATTTGGAGCATTATTGCATTTTGGTTCAATCTCTTTGAACATTATACCATATTGTATAAATGTTTGGCGCAACAAATAAATAGGAAAAATAGATACAAAAAATACACATTTCTGAAGATTGTGTATCGTTTTGGAATATTTAGAATATTATCTAACAGTATTAAATTCCTTCTGGAAATTTGTAGAACTTCCTGTGCTGCTTCTAGAACGATTTTAAGTGATCTAAATCATTCTCGAATAATTTGGAGCATTATTGCATTTTGGTTCAATCTTGAACATTATACCATATTATATAAATGTTTGAAAAATAAATAAATAGAAAAATATAGATACAAAAATATAGATACAAAAATACACATTTCTGAAGATTGTGTATCGTTTTGGGATATTTTAGAATATTATCCAACAGCATTAAATTCTGGAAATTTTATAGCCTCTCCCTATAAAGGTTTTAGAACGATTTTAAAGAGTTCTAGATCATTCGAATACCTAACATTATTGCATTTTAGTTCAATCTTGAACATTATACCATATTATATAAACAAGTTAAAATAGATAAATATAACAATATAGGTACATAAAATATTATTTTTGGAAGATCTGTGTCGTTTTGGGATATTTTTTTGAAGTTTATAGACAATTTGGCGCATTTAAATATTAATATTCTAGAATATTTTCTCTAGTAATATTATATTTGGCAATTTGTAGAACTTCCTAAAAGATTCTATATATACTTGGAGTATTATAGATCCTTCTGTAATATTATAAAAAATTTGTAACTGATATTGGAAATCAATCTGAAATTTTCTAAATGTTTGTAGAATATCTGGGAGCAGTTTTAAGCACAATGAAGCATCTTGAAAGCTTTTTAACAATAAAAGAGTAGGCTTGAGATGTCTATTGCTTCATTTTAACTTCAAAACTGCATCAATTAAGGCCAGAAGTGAGAGATATAAAACTCAGTTTGCTGTTAGAGAGAGCAAAATAAGACTATAGTAAGAATTTTGATTAACGAAGTTAAGATCCCGGAGCAGTGCTCGATACATACCCACTCCTCATGATAAAATGACGTCGTAGAAGATGAAAACCACTTTTATGCAATTAAGAGTTTGATTTGTGAAGATTTTGAATACTGCTGAATCAGTTTTGGCTTACAATTGTTTAGTAACCAATTTGATTTCGTCACTCTCTACCTGTATTTATTAAGAAAATATTTTCTCATATCTGTGTTTTGAAGCTATAGATGTTGAGGAAACACATTATCCTTCCTTTTAAAACTTCTCTCTAGATGTATCTCAACGCTTCTCATCCTTTATTGGCTTAAAACAGAGAATTCTAAGCACGTTGTAATTTGCACCACAGACAAGGATTTATGGCACTTAAAAAAATCAGTATTATCTGATTGTGATTTAAAAATCACAGACAAGGATTTATGGCACTTAAAAAATTGTGTCTGGTCTTGATTGTGATGAGAATTGGAGTTTGATTTCAGAAATATGAATACTGCTGGACCAGTTTTGGCTTACACAATTGTTTAGTAAATCAATTTGATTGTCACTCACCAGTATTTATTAAGAAAATATTCTTCTCATATCTATATGCTTTGAAGCTATAGATGCTGAGTAGAAACACATTATCACTTTTTTTAAACTTCTCTAGATGTATCCTTCAACGCTTCTCATCCTTGTCATTTTAAACAGAGAATTTAAAGCACGTTGTAATTTAAAAAATCACAGATTTCCTATGGCACTTAAAATCAGGGTTATTCGATTGTGATTTAAAAATCACAGACAAGGATTTATGGTACTTAAAATCAGGTTATTCGATTGTGATAGAATTGAGTTTGATTTCAGAAGATTATGAATAATGGTTGAATCAGTTTGGCTTACACAACATTTAGTAAATCAATTTGATTGTCACTCTCACCAGGCATTTATTAAGAAAATATTTTCCTATACCTATGCTTTGGAAGCTATAGATGATGCTGAGGAACACATTATCACTCTTTTAAACTTCTAGATGTATCTAAACGTTTCTCATCCCTGTCATTTCAAAACAGGGAATTCTAAGCACGTTGTAATTTAAAAAATCACAGACAAAGACTTATGGGTACTTCAAAATCAGGCTATCTTTGATTGTATGAATTGGAATTTGATTTCCTGAAGATGATTATGAATACTGCTGAATCAGTTTGCTTACAGCAATTGTTAGTAAATCAATTTGATTACTACCACCAGTATTTATTAAGAAAATATTTTCTTACATCTATGCTTTGAAGCCATGATGTTGAGGAACACATTATCACTTTTTTAAACTTCTCTAGATGTATCTCAACGTTTCTCATCCCTTGTCATTTTAAACAGGGAATTCTAAGCACGTTGTAATGTCTAAAAAATCACAGACAAAGATTTATGGCACTAAAAATCAGGCTATCTGACTGTGATAGAATCTGAATACAGACGCATAAACAATGCCTTCTATTTTGAAAGATGATTTTAATTAGACCTTACAAAAGGTATCCTACTCTGTAAAACCTCATAATCCACCCAATACAATAGGATATATCTCTCTCTACGCCAATCAATCATGGCGCCAAAAAAGCAACGAAGTTCCTATGAAACACTTTCTCAGATATCTTCATCTGAAGGGATTATCAAACCCGAAGTATAAATTGAAGGATATAACCAAAACGATAAACAATCAATGTAATAAAGACTACCTTCGAAAACTCAGTGGAACAAAGACTTCCCTATCGCAACTTCCCAATGTGTTGCCACCTGGCAGAACTAAGTGGGATTACATTAAGAAGAAAGCCCATATGAAATTCGGATGCAGTAGCTATTGAATGCATCAGGCTATCGCATGTCCCAATCTGATCTTTCAGATAAAAAATGCCAAATTTCTGTTATGTCTGTTTTGTTCTATCACCTACGTTGCTGAATAAATAACATTGACTGAAGCGACGACAAAAAGTGGTGCAGTGACTGTTGATGATAAATTTGAGCGTTGTTGGCGGTAATCGCGATACGAAATATTTCAAAGGATCAAGGAAGCGTCGGTGCATTGTTTCCTGCTATGTGGTTTTAATAAAAACATTTTTCCTGGTTTCTTCGACGATCCAAAGGGATAAGGGGAGGATGTGAGTAATAGGTTGTAACACTTTCCGAGAAAAGTAGTTAAAGAGTTTGTATCTTTCTCTTTTTAATGCGTGTTTCGATTCGATAAATTCCACAAAGATCCCACACTTATTATCATTACTCGAGAGGAAAGACACTAGAAAAGATTTTTTTAAAGGCTTTCATATCCTATTTGTGTATTCAGGAAGAAGACAATTATTCAATTTTATTTACCTTCTCATTAAATATTTTGCTAATGTATTGGTATGGTTCAGTGACTGTAATCATCTCTATGTGAGTCTTTGAAAAATGTCTTCTACAAAATAATAATATAAATAAAAAATTATTTTAAAAAGCAAGCTTTATTAAAGCTCTAAAAATTAAAATAATTGTTTAGTTGAAATCTGCAGGTCAAAGCAAATATCATAAAAAAACGTGGTTTTGATATAAATACAGGTCTAGATTAACCCCAGGTGTCTATATAAATATAAGTTTCTGAGGCCCACCCAACTCTTTCAAACCAGATATATTTTACTAATTTTAATTTAATATCTATACAGTTTTTTCAGTAACAAATATTAAAGATAAAACTGCAGTAACAAAATTTTTTCTTGCTTATTATCCCAAAACAATTGTCATTATCTCGAGTATAAAAAGAGATTAACATTTTGAAGTAATTTAAAATACAATAGTTAAAATAATTGAGTAAAACTATTTTTTAGCACAATTTCTGATACAAAAAATTTTTCTTCAGGTCTGTTGACTTGTGACACATTGATTCGCTAATGAATTGAAAACACGAAAAAATCCGAAGAATAACGTTCTTAAATTTAAATGATGCCTCTATTTTAAATCAAATGAAAGTCCTAAATATAATTTAAAAAATATTAAAGGACATACGACTATTAAATCTCTCGAAAATTTACGATTTTATTTAAAAAAATATATGTTATCCCCTGGGGCCCTTTTTCTGGAACAATTCTAAACAACTGGAGTTAGAAAATTCTATAATTATGATAGGCGAAGGAAAATGTGTATCAGCTGTTCAACGTAGACATTGAAAATGGCCATACTTTTAAAAGCGCTATAACTCAAAATGATGATTTATTGATATTGGTGTGCAATATTCAAGAATGTTCTACAAAATTGAACCACAATTTTTTGGAACATATCTAAAGAATTCTTTTTGGGGAGGGTAGGGCGCAAGAAAAGTTGAAATTTTAACGCTTTTTAACATTTCACTTTAAATTGGTATATAAAATAGAAATTAAATTTAAATGCATAAATTTGGACTAGTTTCAAACAGACTGTTTGGATTACTAGATACCTAAAATATTGCGGTTTAGACTAACATTTTATCCGTAATCATGTGAGCAAGGTATCATTATATTTTTCTCTCCAAAAAATTATACCCATATTAATCATTACTCTGTCAAATAAATACATACTAATATGAAGACGGAAAAATGTATACTATAAGAGAAAGAACAAAATATTTTTCTAGAAGAAAGTGCAGTCAGGAATTGCATTGTTTCAGAGATACCGTATGTATCGAATTTGACAGTTTTCTTTACCCCATTTCTTTTTCGAGGTTTAAGAGTCGCATGTCCCTTAAATTGCCTTCTTATTTAGTATTCACATTTTTCTCCATAAATTGTACCCATATTCATTACCTGGCAACAAATAAGGTACCAATATGAAGATTTGAAAACGTGTATACTATAAGAGAAAGAACAGATATTTTTCTAGTAAAAAAAAGTGAGTTTGTGAATTGTAATTGTTTCAGAGATGAATGTATGTATCGAATGACAGTTTTCACCCCATTTTTTTCGAGGTTTAAGAGTCGTACATCCTTACTAACTGGGGCTCATAAGTATTGGCTCTTATTTAGTATCTCACATTTTTCTCCATAAATTATATCCATATTCATTAGCCTTCAAATAAACATACCAATATGAAGGTTAGAAAATGTGTATAATTAGTGTAAAGAGAAAAGAACAGATATTTTTCTCAGAAAAAGTATTTGTAACTGCATTTAATTTTCCAGATGTATCGTATGTATCGAATTTTGACACAGTTTTCACACCATTTTTCGAAGTTTGCAGTCGTATGTCCCCTATCATTTATCGGGGCTCATAGGCAAGTTGGTTTATTTAGCATTCACATTTTCTTCTCCATAAATTATATCCACATTCATTACCTTGTCAAATAAATGGCATACTAATATGAAGGTTAGAAATGTGTATACTCATAAGAGAAAGAATAGAGATTTTTTCAGAAAAAAAGTGAGTTTGTGAATCTGTAATTGTTTCAGAGATGGTCGTAGTTATGTATCGAATTTGACAGTTTTCTACACCATTTTTTCTGAAGTTTAAGAGTCGTATATCCTCATCATATCGGGGCTCCATAGGCAGTTGCCTAGTTTAGTATCTACATTTTTCTCCATAAATTATACCCATATTCATTACTCTGTCAAATAAATACATACCAATACTATGAAGAAAATGTGTACACTATAAGAAAGAAATAGATATTTTTTCTAGAAAAAAAAAAAGTGTATTTGTGAATTGCATTACTTCAGATGTATCGTATGTATCGAATTTGATGTTTCACCTATTTTTCGAGGTTTAAGAGTCGTGTATCCCTTAATAATCTCAGCTCATAGGCAGTTGCTCATTTAGTATCTACATTTTTCTCCAGCAAATTATATCCATATTCATTACTCTGTCAAATAAATACATACCAATATGAAGGTTAGAAATGTGTATACTATAAGAGAAAGAACAGATATTTTTCTAGAAAAAAAAGTGAGTCGGTAGTTTGCATTGTTTCAGATACTGTATGTATCGAATTTACAGTTTTCACAACTACTTTTTTCTCGAAGTTTAAGAGTCGTATGTCCCTAATAATATCCAGGCTCAGGCAGTTGCCTATTTAGTATCTACATTTTTCTCCATAAATTATATCCATATTCATTTACCTGTCAAATAAATACATACCAATATGAAGGTTAGAAAATGTGTATACTATAAGAGAAAGAATTGTGACATTTTCAGAAAAAAAAAGTGAGTCGGTGAATTGCATTGCTCTGTGAGATGTATCGTATGTATCGAATTTGACAGTTTTCACACCATTTTTTTCTGAAGTTTAAGAGTCAAAGGTCCCCTCTAATAATATCAAATTAAGTAGGCAGCTGCCTATTTAGTATTCACATTTTTCTCCATAAATTATACCCATATTCATTACTCTGTCAAATAAATACATACCAATATGAAGGTTAGAAAATGTGTATACTATAAGAGAAAGCACAGATATTTTTCTAGGAAAAAAAGTGAAAAGTTTAGAACTGTATTGTTTCCCAGAGATGTATCACTGTATATCGAATTTGACAGTTTTCACCCCTTTTTGAGGTTTAAGAGTCGTATGTCCCCTTAATAATCTCGGGGAGTCATAGGCAGTTGCCTAAATTGCCTATTTAGTAATCCGGCCTTGTATAAATACTAAAATAATTGGAACTGCAAACATATTCTTGTACAATAGAGCACCGTTTATTCGTTCTCTCACTTCTTATATGTCACCCATCACAAACCAGGTTCACTCGCAACCATTGCAACATTTCTAAGTGCTTTTGTTTATTCGATTCAAAGTTTGACTTTGTCGCCCTCCACTTTCACCACGCAAATTTTATACCTCTTGTCGTTATTTTTCTGTTCCTATCAGGGGAAACTTTAAGCAATCAGTTTCTGTACTACCTCTAAAATAAATTCCAATTTTCAGTTATCATTTAATTAATCCAAAGTTTTACTGAGATTGAAATTATTTGATTTCATTAGCATACTTTGCTATCTATTAAGCCTCTTAAATTGGATGAAAAAGTCACGAATCTTTATACCGCAATTAATCGTCAGATTTATTGATTGAAGCTCCAGGAAAAGAAGAAAAAGATGCACGACGAGACAGACAGGTAATGAACACTTTCCTATGTAACGAGATTTATTTTTTGTGAGCAGCAATACAAAAGAGATGTCATCCAAAGCGAAATGGCATGTCACTTTCAAGTATACTTTCAAAAATGTATTTGATGCGGATAAAAAAGGAAAATAATTTAAATGAGCTCTTAATTACGGTTATTAGGGAATATTATTATCACAGTCTCGGCTTGAAAACTAATTCAACAATGCAATAATTAAATGTCCTTTTGTAACTTTTTTTGGTGTTGAAAGCATCTTTATTCGAGAATGTTAAATATGCTTCTCTGTTAAAAAACATTCTCAATTTCTGTGTAGAGAAATGAACTTAACCCTTTAGTGCCGGATGATTAGCGAAAATGCCAAAAGACGTATACATCGTTGGTATGAGATGATGCCTACTAGTCGCATCGCGAGAGAACTCTGCTTCAAAATAAATTTATAAACGTTATAAATGGTTTTATTAACGTATCTGATTTATTAATAATGTTCGATTAATATTATATTAATTTTAATAATATTCGATTAATATATACTATTATTAATAATATTCGATTAATATTATATACTAATATTATAATATCGATTAATATTATATACCAATATTATCATTATTCGATTACTATTAATAATATCTCATTTAATATTAATAAATATTCAAGTTACATTGATTAATACTATAAGTTAATATTCGATTAATATTATATACTAATATTAATAATATTCGATTAATATTATTTAATAATATCTACTTAATATTACTACATTCAAGCAATATTCGATTAATATTAATAATATTCGGATTCATATTAACAATATTACATTAATATTAATAATATTCGATACACGAATATTATTACAATTTCCAAGTACAATAGCTAATAATATTCGATTAATATTAATATCTGATTAATATTAATAGCACTTGATCATTACTAATAGCATCTGATTTTGTTTTGCCAATATTATTCGATTAATATTTAATAATACTGGATTAATATTATGTTAGTCATTCCATTTTTTCTGTTTTCATGATGTTTTATATTTCATGCTATTCGTATGATTTTCAACACCAAATATTGAAATTGCTACCCGCATCTATTTATTCTCCTTATTTCGTAAAAATGCTCCTTTTGGAATTTGTAAAGTACTCATTCTTAGCTTTGTTTTCTGCGATCTTCTCCTCAAAACCTAGCAAATTCCGTCAAATTGGTCCGGCATTCTTTCGCATAGGTATGATATTTTCGGTCGGCAATTGAAAGGGAACTGTGGCTTAACACTTAGAAAAATAGATTTAATATGTGAATGCTTGGGATCAGAGCGAAGTGAGTTATTATTACCCGACCATTCGGGATTTTTCTGTTTGTCCGTAAATCTGTTTTGTTAAGCAATTATAAATCCAAACGGGTTGTTCCATTTTCCTCGAATTTCTGCATTCCTTAGTCATGAAAAAACAACGGCGTAATTTTAATTTTCCGATTCTGTTTCAAGAGGGTGGCCGTTTTAATATTCCATTTGTAAATGTTCAAAGTAGTGATTCTAGCCAAAAAAGGAGCCCATGCATTCATAATGCCTCCAAAAATATAGATAACTAGGGGCTGACAGCCCTGCCGTCTGCTTCCTCATTCCAAGAATCTACGTTGTGATTCTTTTGGGAATGAAATGTTGCTGAGGAAAGTTTCCCACATGTATTCACATTACTCCACCATTATTTAGCCAAGAAAGATATACTTTTTTCCACTGAAGTTATTTTATGTTAACTTTGAACCTGGCTGAGTGAGAATTCAGTGCGCCTTTACAAAGACTTTGAGTAATTTTCATTCATCTATGAAATCTCTCCTTTCTACAGAATTTATGAGGACGACACTGGTTGCGCTAGATCAATTGTTCCAGAAAGAAGGGAACTAATTTTCTCCCTGTAAAATTCAATTTGTGCGGCCGAAACCGTCCTTGTCCGGTTGTGTCGAATGAGGCGGTTTGAGGCGGGTATAGGGCTCAGAGGTTAAACCAGAAAATCTTAAGTGGCTCAAGAGATGATATAACCTAATTTTACACCTTTATATAAAAAAGACCATTTAAAGAGAAAAGTGGCTTGAAAACACTCTCATATTTATTATTCCAAATTGAAACCATAATGATGATATATTTTTAGATTTTTAAAATTGATAAGATCCTAAGTTTGCTCGTGTTATATTGCCTAGGAAGGTTTCTACATGTATACAGACTACCTAAAGTTACAATTTAATCAAGAAAGGGTACAACATTTTTCTTCTGCTAATACTTATGTTTTTAAAACTCAGAAATTGTGAGTAATCAAAGATGAAATAGCCTCATTTCTCAACCTTTTAATTAATAAAGAAATATATTATGAGACGTTCATTCATTTGCCTAATCGAAACTGCAAGTCTTAAACATACTTGTTCAAAATATTTAACTAAAAAAAATATATATATATTTGTCTCTCACAAAACAGAATCCGTTGTCTCGGTCTTTCCTCCATTGTGGAACAAAACGAAACTTGCGAGTTGCCGCCAAACGGCGATTAAGAAATTCCACCCTTTTTGTCGCTACGTAAGAGAATTATATATATAGATAGCAAAAGTCGACATTAATTGTAATTTTTAAGTACTACTGATAAAAGCAGAGACATGTAAATAATTTGCTGGAACCCTTTGAAGATCTGTGATGAAGATCAGATCGTCACTTAACAAGTAACACTACCTTTTAACATCTGATGTAAACATAAGACCATATATATTCCTACCAGGACAGAAAAAAATTCAAAATATTCGTTAATTGTTTGTGAAAATTGTGTATTTTCTTTCCTCTTGAAATTTGTTAAAAAATTGAGAAAGGTAGGTTACTTGTTAAGCGAAGATTTTTTTTTTTTCGACATGGGGTCCTTTGTGCACAGTAGTAAAAAATAGTTATCTTGTTGCACCTATGACAGATTTAAAAATTGGTAATATGCATGATAATTTGTCTTCTTCATAATTCATAATGAATGTGGGTTGCTGGTGATATTTTTAAACTTTTAATAACAAGGATTTTGTTTATTTCTCTTGATCCTGTGGAGTTTTTTTAATTTCTGAATTTTTCCAACACCTTCTGAAATATAAAATGTGTGTTTTCAAGATATCGAATTGGGCCTGATCATTAAAATATGATGCTTCAGTTTGATTATAAATTCTGCTTTATTAGCAGAACTCTGTGGAAATGGATGATTTGTACGAATCTACTTTTACAAAATAAACTGGACCAACAATCCAAATAGGGAAGCCGATAGTGGTACTAATGATTTTATTAACAAAAACAAATTTAATTATGCATATGAAGGAAAAATTCAAGCATATAGAAAAATGTTCAAAATTCCTTTCAGCCGCCAAAATGTATGTTCCAATTCTGTTCTAATTGGGCAGGTATCTCACTGATACGCAGCCACTTCTACGATCTCAGTGGCGAGGTCGATATTGCGAACGTAAGGGACTCCGGGGCACTTACACCTGGTCTTCAGTTAATTACCTACCGCCACGAAAATGACGTGGTGGCACCCAAATCATTCCATTTTTTAGCCCATCCATTCAGGCAAGTCATTTACGACCACTCCAAACACGCATATACATCGACTACCAGTCATTTCGATCCGTCTTCCAGATCTTTTCCGATTTCCCTGATTAATCATGCACCCTGCAAGTCTCCCTCCACAGTCACCAATCTAGTGCCTGCCGCATTTATGGCTCGGATCACTAAATGAGTGATGGGATATAAGTAATCCATGCTTTCGCTCTACATCACGTCATTTCTGTCCGTTTTTCACTCTTTTCGTATAACGTGTTAAGTCTACACGACCTCAAGTCTCCCTCCACACACTACATAGTCCCGCCGCTACTTAACCTGGCGCTCCGGAACCAAATGGAGTGATGGATTTGAGATGTTAGATATCATAGTTCCGCCTCTTATCTACCGTCAGTTCTGACCGTTTTCACTTTTTCGTATACGAAGTCGAGATTAATCATGCACCCCAAGTCTTCCCTCCACACACGTACCTAGTCCTGCCACATTATGGTCTGGTAGTCCAAATGGGAGTGATGGATATTAGATGGTTAGATATCCATGCTTCCGCTCTGTACAATGTCATTTCTGACTGCTTTTTCACTTTTCGTACGTAGTCGATTAATCATGCACCCCAAGTCTCCTCCACATACGTACCTAGTCCCGCTG